>CAUYRT010010187.1:0-19102 GCA_963574885.1 Lepilemur ruficaudatus
GGGGGGTCCCAGCGTGGACTCTGGAACCAGCCTGACCTGAGCTCAGCTCCTGAACCCAACACTTACCAGGGCTGTGTGACCCTGGGTGAGTTCCGTATTGCTCAAAGCCTCAGTTTAGTCATCTGAAAAATAGGGATATTAACACAATACAAATCACACTGATTGTTATAACAACATCTAACCCAGTAGTGCTAAAAACTGTAACTTAATCTGCACAGACACAGAGTCCTTGTCAACACACACACAGACACACACAGACACACACATGCACCCCTGGAGAGGCCCTGCCTGTTTATCATCTAGCAGTGAAAACAGGCAAGAAAAATCCCATGTGGTGTCATTTCTTTTTTCTCAGGCAATGAAGACTTAATAGAACAAAACTTGTGTTGCCACACACCAGTATCCTTGTCCCTGCAAACATGCCTCATACTCTAGCCAAGTTGGACAACCAGCCAGCCACTCTATGTACCCCATGGTTTGTCTCTGTGCCTTTGCTCATGCTGTTCCTGCCTCCCACATTGCTGTGGCCTCCCATGGCCACCTCCGCAGCAGGATAAACATCTCCCTTTTCCAGATGGCACAACTTCATCTGTGTCTTGCTCATCCTATCCTTCCCCCAAGTGTGCTTTCTGGACCCTCTTTAGCATCCTGCCCTGGGTTCAGTATCACTTTACAGAAGCGAACGATACTAAATGGAGAAGCCAGGCCCAGAATGAGCTCCTAAAGCAACTAGGATGTTGTGATTATAGAACATCTTTGAAGTGCTATGTCCTTAGAGGAAATTGCTGAGCTTCAATCACAAGGTGGCTCAGAAGAAGGAAAGCCAATTAGTTGCCGTTCTGGGTTGAACTGTGTCTCTCGGAAAGATGTGTTTAAGTTCCAAGCCCCAGTAACTATAAATGTTGCCCTTACTTGGAAATAGGATTTTTACAGATGTAATCCAGTTATGACAAGGTCATACTGGATTCGGGTTGGCACTAATTCAATGACTGGTTTCCTTATGGGAAAGGGAAACTTGGATACAGAAACAGCCTGTGATGTTGTGATATAATAAAAAATATATATTTGGTCTTTGTCCCTTGTTTCTGTCACAAGAGCCTCTAAAACCCTTGAAATTTCCTAAGTGATAAGGATCTTTAGTTATTCATAAGAAGCCACTTTCAACCATAGCTAGATTTATCCTAAGGAGGTGACTCTTGGTGGGACCCTAGATAGCTTCAGGGGCTGGTTGCCAGAGGAACCCAGAATGTGTTTAGAGGGTTGGAAATTTAAACTCCATCCTCAGGCCTCTGGAGTGGGAGTAGGGGCCAAAGATTGAGTTAATCACCAATGGACAATGATTTAACTAATCCTTTGTAATGGAACCTCCTTAAAAACCCTAGACAATGTGGTTTGGAGAGCTTCCAGGTTGCTGAACGCATGCAGGTGCTGGAAGGTGGTGTGGAAATGCGGGGAGCTCACGGAAGTTCTTCATCCCCTCCCCCATACCTTGCACTGTGCATCTCTGCCATTTAGCTGTTCCTAAACTGCATCCTTTATAATAAACTTATAACTGTAACTAAAGTATTTTCTCCTAAGTCCTGTTAGCCATTCTATCAAATCATCAAATCTGAGGCAGGGTTGTGGGGACCCTAATTAATAGTTGGTCAGTAAGAAGTACAGGTGGCCTAGACTTGTGATTGGCACCTGAAGCGGGGGACAGCCTTATAGGACCCCCCCCCTGCTTAACCTGTGGGGTCTGAGGCTAACTCCAAGTAGTTAGTGTCATACTGAATTAAGTTATAGGACAGCCAGCTGGTGTCAGAAAATTGGTTGATGTGAGGGGAAGAAACACATTTGGTGTCAGAAATGGTGTTGAAAAGCACATCACAGTAGCACAGCCACACACAGAGGGAAGGCTGACCCGGGAAGAGGGAGGTAGAGATCGGAGTGATGCAGCTACAAGTCAAGGGATTCTAAAGATTCCCAACAACCACCAGATGCTAAGAAGAGGCAAGAAAGGATCCTCACTAGAACCTTCAGAGAGAGCGTGGTCCTGCCAAGGCCTTGATTTTGGACTTCTGGTCTCCAGAAGCAGGAGATAATGAATTTCTGTTGTTTTGAGCCACACTGTTTATGGCAGTTAGCTACAGCGGCCCTTAGACACTAACACAGTAACCAGTTACCATATTCTCCATGATTCAAAAGACTTTATATCCTACTGGAAGTACACTTTTACAAAATTATCTCAACATCACATTATTATATGTTTTTGATATGATATATAAACACATCCAATAATGCCTCCTTTTATTTTATGATTAGAATGTAATGAAACTCCTCAAAAGTTACAACCTTAGAAGTAAAACAGGTCTTATATTTTTTAAAAAAGACATTCATACATTCTATTCCATAGAATAGACAGGAGAGTCATCCACACTCACCAGGGTTAAAATAAGATTATAGATTGAACAAGATTAGTTTGGGAGTTTTCTGGCAATTATTTTCCTGGATTCAATGGCTATTAGCCAAAGAAATATCTACATTTTAGTCCCCAAACTCTATCCATGAAATATGTAAAATTTATTACATGCTTACTATGTGCTATGTACTTAGCACTGTGCCAGGCCTTTAGGGATAGAAAAGATATCTGGGCACAGTTTCTTTCCATAAGGAACTATTTACATATATTTGTATGTACTTATATTTAGGGAGATAAAGTTGATATATATCTTTTCTCTATTTCTGCCAGTAAACTATTCTTTTCTTCTTGTTTCTTATCCTGTAGTGATCCATTATGCAACTGGAAAAACAAGACCTTGTACTTGCTGTATAAAGTTTTCCACTGATATAATCCATGACTAAGGACCCCTATTAAAACAAATGAGCCTTAGATCAATAGTGTGTCTCTGCCATCTTATAAGAACCTTTTCTTGCAGGTGAATTTTGTTTTTCTCTAACTTAAATTGAACCCCAAGTATAGACACAGAGTGTTCTTTTTATCTTACTAGGCTTAGAAAATAATGAGACTAAGAGCATTTCTAGTAATTCACTTACATAATCATGAAGGCATGATAAGGGAACCCTAAGCACATGGGAGCGACACAATGAAAAGCAAATATTGACAGAAACAAATGTATTTACAGACACATTTTCCTTCCCAAGGGACTCAAACTCATGTAGCCTCTCTTAGTTGTCGTGTTTCTCTAGTTGTCCACCTGTACTTCTTTTTCTTTTGCAAACACATTTGTTTTCTATTGTGTTGTCATCTAGCTGGTTTTAATGTATTTCTCTGATTTTTCTGTTAGGGAATAGAGTGAAGGACAAATTTTATATGTGGGAATTCCTACTAATTCGTCATGAATTATCATCGTCCTTGCTAAGGACACTTGCACATTAAGGACCCGAGGCACAGAGCTAAGATCAGTTTTATCCTTAAAACAGTGCTAGGCAAAGCCATGCGTCTAGCCCACCAGGATGCAGTATAGTACAAGGACAGCGAATAGATTTTACAAGACTTTCCAACACTGACCAAATGTTAGCTTCTGTCTGACGCATTGTCCTTTGAAGCATTCTGAGACTAAGTCTAGACCCACAGGAAACAAAAGCCCTGTATCAGTTACGTTTGTCTGCACTGGTGAGGGATGTGGAAATAGCTTACATGTCCCCAAGCATTTGCCATCTCTGATTTATTTGGAAAGATGGGAATCTAATTTCACTGAAACAGTCGGTGACTATCACAGACAGGAGGGCACTCTGTGACTTGTGTCAGAGCTGCTGCACTCAGCGTGTGGCAGACAGACCATAGGGTGATCGCCAGTAGTCTACTTCTCGGTATGCACACTTTCATGTAATCCCCTCCCCTTGGGTATAGGCAGGACCTGTGACTTGCTTCCAACCAATAGATTACGGCAAAGGGGATGGGATGTTACCCCTGTGATTACATTAATAAGTGTAAATGCAAATGTATTTCTTGACTTTCTTTACTACTGGCTTTGAAGAAGCTGCTATATTAGGAAAAGGCTCATATGTCAGGGAACTATGAGCAGCTGAGGACCTCTGTCCTACAACTTTAAGGAACCAAATCCTGCCAATCACAAGAGCTCGGAAAAAGATGCCAAGTCTCAGATGAGATCACAACCCTGGCCTTGATTGCAGCCTTGTGAAGTTGTAAAGCAAAGAACCAATTAATTCATGCCTGAACTTAGGACCTAGAGAAACTGTGATATAATAAATATGTGTTGTCTTTAAGAAACTAAGTCCCTGGTGATTTTTTCTGCAGAAAAAGAAAACTAAAACAGCAAATTAGAGGGAAAGGATAAGTGCAATCTGAGTGCTGAGGACCTTGATGCCCAGTGAGACTTTCCTTAGTTAACCATCATGGCAGCTCTATGACAAATTGCAAACCCCATTTTAGAGACAAGGAGAGTTAGTAAGAGAGAGTTCAAGAACCTTGCCCAAGATAATATGATAATAAAAAGAAGTCTGGGTATAAAGCTCAAGTAGATCTAAGTACAAAGTCTGTGTTCTTTCTAAGACAGTCTGCTACTGGTCTTCACTTACCTATTTGGGGTGGGTGACCCCGGTGACCCCTGATGCGGTCTGCCTCTGTGTCATATGATCATTTCTCTACATTTCAGGCCCCATAAAGAGGCATGGAATCCAAAGAAAGAGGCATTGAAGAGCATGTGGGATGATTTCAAGAAGTTGGTCCATCACATGTAACTCAATTTAATTTCAGACAACAGCAATCAACTTGTGGACACTATTATCCTTTAGACATAGTCCTCAAGCTGGGAATTATTGATGTGGGAGTGGCAGTAGAGAGGGTTAAGATATCTGAAGAAGTTTTAAAAGCACACTAAAAGCAATTTTTTTGCAGTGCAACTGGTTAGGTAAACCACTATAAATATATCCCTTCTGCAAATGTCCTATTACACAGATAAATCACTTCACTTATACAACCTGATGCCCTTTTCCCCTTTCCATTGCTTGTTTTTCCCTTTTTCTTTCCTTATTAAAAGCTATTAAAGGTGAAAAGAACCAGAGTTCCCATAGCAATAGGTGCTTGCCAAAGATCTGTGATTATTAAAACTTTATACAAAGATACGATCTTCAGTTGGGGAACAATGTCTCAAAACCTAGACCAAGTTCCCTGTTATTGGAGTTACCTCCAGCACCAACTCAAACCTAGGGCTTCTTGATGGGCTAGGTCCTAGGTTTCTGCATAAACACTATTTCCTTCAGCTGAAGGTGTTTCAGTCTGCCTAATGGCTCCTAGGGACAGTCACAGGCTAGAAAAGTTCTTTCTATCATAATGATTGAGAAGCTCAAAGAACACTTCAACTAGCAATACAAACTGGTATGGGAAAGGTCTCTGCAGATTACAGATATTCAGAGTGAAACAAAGACAAGTCAGGTGGCCTTGTCCAGAGAATCAACAGGTGGGATAAGACGAGATGTATATATCTTTTAACATGTATTCATTCAACAAACATCTACTGAAAACACCTTAGTCAATACATTCACTCTACTAGAGAGTATCAACACAAAGATGAGTAAGCCACTGTTCACGATTACGATCTCACACTGACTCCCGTAGGGATACAGGCTTGTCAAGCAATCACTCTTAGATATGGAGTTCTTTCAAGGACAAATATGAAACTATGAAGTCTCCCTGAGAAAGGTCGCATCCAAGAGGAGTAATTATTTGCATCTTCAAGAATGATTACAAGTATGCCAGGAAAACAAGAAGGGAGAGCAATCCAGGAAAAGGTAAAATTTGCTATGCTCTCTTCCCCTCCTGAGGTTACTATAATATAAACTTGGCTTCCTCTAAGTGTCTGCCCAACCGGAAATCAAATAATCCTTCTGCCCAGTCCCTTCACTAGCAAAACAAACCTTGTCTAATTCCCAGTTTGGGAGTCAGGAATTGTTTGCACGTATGCTCCCCATGGATCAACTCCTCGGGCCTTGGGTCACTAAGGAGGTTGACACAGTTGTCTTTGGCCAAACAGCCAGATCAGGGAACCCTGGGCAGTGGCTAAGTGAGGTCTCATGGTACACTGAGTATAAAGTACTTGGAAGCCTTTTTTAATCCACTACCTTTCTTTCACATTATCCCAACCCTGGGTGTTTTCTCATCATTTGTTTGTCCAGGAAATGACCGCTCATTTTCTCTCTGCTAAGCTGCTTTTCACCACTTATTTCCAACTTTTGTCCAAGCCAGTCGTCACTTTGGTAAAGTGAAAGGAGAATTCTTGACATTCTTACAACGTATCTTGAGCTTAGCAATTGTTATTCTCTATGGAGCCAGAGGGTGGAAAAAAAGATTGAAAAAAGTGAAAAGCTGTTTCAAATATGTTTACCACATGTTGTTTTGGAGTGTGATGGGCGGGCAGCTTAATGGGAGAGGAAGTGAGAAGCGGTGGTTATATTTCAGCTGGGAGGTGAGGAAGTCTGATGCTGTGTCAGGAGATGTGGGAAGCCCTCCTGGAAGGAGTCATTTGCAAATTTGGAATGTACTTCCTCCTCTGCAGTCATTCCAGGACTTGGTCATCTCTAATTTCTTCCGCCAGCATCATGCAACCAATAGCTTTATTATAGAATAGCTAACTTCTGTTGCTTTGGAAGTTGATGTTCAGGTTTCTGCCCTCTTATTGCAAATTTTTTACTCAGTCCAAATCTTAACTGCATATGGCGTGGTCATTGGAACACTTAGACCATGTCTGAGTTCTAATTTTTCTGTGTGCCGGTGTAATCTTGGGCAAGTTACTGAGTGCTCCGTAGTAGGGGACTTTGGACAGACCTAAGGCCAATGCTCACCCAGAATGCTCCTGGGGAATAGATGTGCTTGTCACCTAGGGTCACTGTCAACTAGCAGAAATGTGCTGGGGTTCCAGCAGGTGGCCAGAATTGCCAGAACCCTCCCTTGAGAACAGCAGAGGGAGCTCCTTGCACCCCACAGAATCTTTACTCCAGATAGGTGGCTCAGCCCCAGCTGCATGCCCCGCAGGACACACTGGGAAGCCGCACCTCTCCCGGGGAGCGTGCTGCTTTAAAACTATCTGCTCTACTGTCTCTATACGCTTCTTATCTCTGTCATTAAAAAAACTTAACATCCTCCATCTGGGCCTGTGGGCATCTTTCTGTCAATCATATCGCCATCTTATTGTGACAGCCGTATGGGAGCTGTCTAAGCTTCGCTAATTTCCTTCTTTGCAAAATATGGATGATATTTATTTACATGTACCCATATATTTATTGAGAAGATTAAAGGAGATAGTTCCTATAGAACTCTGAGTATAGTGCTTAGCATTTCACTATAATCATAAATATATTTAGATTATGTATATCATATATTACATAAATATGATAGTTATATATTTATATATAATTATACCTATAATTATAGATATGTAAATTGGTATTATTTTCTTTTTCTGAGACTCTATTAAAACACTACACACTTTTTGCATATTATCTCAAATACTTACAACAATACTTCAATATATAATTGTCACTTCCCTTTGACAATTTGAGAAATGAAACCTCAGGAAGTCAATGTGGTTACTTTACGTTGTTATATTATTATCCAACATCATCCAGCTAGTTAGTGACAAAGCAGGATTTGAATGGAGGTCAGAGTGTGTTCCATTAGTGCTTTCTTTCTTTACAATGAAACCACAAAGGCTTTTGCTCCCAAATATATGCCGAGGCTCCTAATAACGAACGCTATTTATGCAGTGGATAAGCAGCGAAGGGGACACTGTGGCCTCCAAGCTGCACTCTGTCGAGTATTTTTGAAATTCGAGATGCGTTGGTGTGACACTGTGCTCCCTTGCACCGTTCCTCCAGCACATGCCAGCACTCCTGGCACCACCAGCTTCCACTCCAATTTTCCTACACATTGCACTTAAGCTTATTTATAAAATTAGCTGTGAGGGTGAAGAATTGGAGACAGCACGGAAGGCTCCTCTACATGCCCCAAGACCCAGCCCATGTCACTGTTTCTGTGATGCCTTCTCTGACTCAGTCCAATGACGGAATCTTTGTACATGGGGCAACCACAGTACCAGTGCCAGCCTCCAACTGAGCAGTAGTTCTAGCTGAAAATTAGTGAGCACTTACTACGTGCCAGGCACTATTCTAAGTGCTCTCCATGCATTAACCCATTTAATCCTCAAAACAATCCTTTTGGATAAATAGCATCATTACTCCAGCTTCTCAGCTGAGGAAACTGGATTGATTTTGATGACTTATTTGCTTCTTCCACCCCTTACACTATGAGTTTCTTCATGATAGGGACTGTCTTACCTTTCTCTTTACATCTGAGCACCCATCTGTTGATACCTCCACTGGGCTAGGTGCTGACAGACACCACCCCACTTATTCTTACAGAAATACACAGTCAGTACTACTCTAAGTTCTATGTTCTATTTTATGAGTGAGGAAACTGAGGCTTAAAGAGATTGTCTAGCTTTCTGAGAGGCAGAGTCACATCTGGTAAGAAAAAGAGCCGCTATTCAAATTTACGCTTCTCCATTTCCTTACCTAACTCTGTTTCCCATGGCAGGTGTGAAAACGAATGCTTTCTGAATTTACAAAATGCAAGAGCAGAATGAACGAACAGTACATTTTGCATTAGGTGGTGGGGTCAGGAAGATGTGTTATACTCTAAAAGAGAAGTTAGGAGCTACCAACCCATCATGACTTCCTGCGAAGACAGATACAGTCCTGCATGGGCTATGACACATCTGTAGGAAACAAACAGACTTCTGTGGATCACTATTCATCAATAGTTTGGTGAGAAAGAGAATGGTCTTTGGAGTGAAACAGATCCGAGTTTGAACACCTGCTTTTACTCTCTCTGGGACCTGAGGCTAATCTAATCCAGCTGTGCCTCAATTTCCCTGTCTGCAAATTAAGGGTAATAACACCCTACTTGACGTGAACTGTTGTGAGGATTCCAAGGAGCTAACACATACAAAAATATCTGAATAAATTCTAAACACCATCATGTTGTTTTCTTCATCTCTCTCCCAGGGCTTATACCAAATGCTGTCCAAAAAGTGCCCGCCGGCTCTCATTTTTCATATGTGTATGCATAGATATTCCTGGAATATGGAAAGCAGCTCTACCCTAATCCTCGCTAATTCTTCAGATGAGGCCCCAATGTGTATTTTACCACCAGCCACAGACTCTTTCATTAACGAAATGATTTTTTTCCCAGTTTTATCACCCTGATAAGAGTTTATAGATGGGAGAATACAATGAAGTAAAAGTTCAAGCTCAGTTTTGTTCAGAATTGATGCTGTCTCCTCTGCCTGAGATGAGAAACAAAAGCACTACGAGTGAAAATGTCACTGAGTTAAACAAGACAAATATCTTCGGAGAGACTGATTTACTGCACAATTCCCCCCTGGAAATCAGAACCACCCACACACTCACGAAGCCACCTCATTTCATAGGCAGTTCCCCCTGGATTTTAATGGGTTTTGACTTTCACACTCTCAGCCCTTTGGTGTCCTAGGAATCATTTCTCCTGACTTTATCAGCACCAGCAGTCAAAACACTATTCGGATTAATTCCATTTTCTGAGACAGAGGATTTTTCTCAGGATATCCAGGTCTCAAGAAGAAATATATATTGTGAATGGTGGGGGTAGGGGAGAATGATTGTGGAGGATTTTGATCCATTTCTGTTTTTTCCTATGGCTGGAATCTCGAAGATTGCTTTGGGTGATTAATTTCCTTTCCCCAGTTCTAGATATGGCAATTCTATGGTGATAATATAATGAAATCCATTGAAATACCTTCAATTTACGTGAAACACGAGTTGGTCAGAAAGTTGCAGATATGTCATTACAGTGATCAAAACTGCTGTTTGGTAATTAGCACTTTGAGAAGTAGAAGAGTCAATAACCAAGATCTTCTTAGAACCAGTTATTTTATGTACTCTTCTCCAAGCCAAGACAGCTCCCACCTCCTCATGCTGACTTCCCCCAGAGAAAATTCCAACCTTTTCCACCTCCACAAATACATCATTTGTTCACTCGAAGGGCTCATGAGAAGAACTTGGGGACAATTTATTTTGCTAGACTGCAACCCACTATTAAGTAATAGCAGATCATCTTCAGCACATGGGACCATGAAACATAGCAACCACAGTTTATGCAAATTTAGACAGGGACAAAGTGATAACAACCCTCATCACAAGAGCAAAACAAAGTCCAAACTCTTTAGGCTGGCCCCAACCCACCTTGCCAAATATATGTTCAATTCTTGCCATATGGAAATCCATTTATCACTAAAATATCATTGGTATTTCTTCCTCTGTGTCATTGGCCACTTTCCCTATCTGGAATACCTTCCTTCTTTCATTTTAACAAAGGAAAAAATATTCATTCATTCACTATAAGTGTCTACTGTGTGCCAAACCCCTAGAGTACATCAGAGAGCAGATGCGTCTGCCCTCTTAAAATAGTATGACACACTGATTAAGAGTGTGGGCTCTAAACCCACTGTCTGGGTTAGAATCCTGGCTTTGCTTGGAAGGAACTGTGTGAACTTGCACAGGCTACTTAACCTCTCTGTGCTTCTGTTTTTCATTTGTAAAACGAGTATAGTAATAGTCTGCATCTCCTAAAAAGGCTGTGGGCTTTCAAGGGATTAACAGTAGCCACGGGTCAGGAGATGATAGACAGCAAGCACCCAATAATTAAGCTTCTATCATAATTAACGTGGCTTATTCAGGCCCTATACCTTTCTCCCGAGGCTGAGCTGAATTTCTACTCTTTTGACAATTTCCTGTGCCGACCCCAGCCCTGAAAATTTTTCCTCCTTTCCTTCAACAAACATTTGTTCAATGAATGAAAGTAGGATTTATATTCTATGCCAAACCTGATCAAGAAATAATGACTGCTCAGAGTCAGGGCTAAGAAGCAACGTGTGGCCAATTCTAGAAGCTCCGGGGAGAAAAAAAATGATATGTGAAGACTGATGACTGATGTGTGAAGTGAATGAGGAAATGCCATAAGAAAGAACTATTGAGTGACAGGGCTCAGCTATATATCTATGTAAGCAAAATATTTTCTCCTCTGCTTCCCATAACCTTATGGTTATATCTGGAGAACTTGCTTAACTTCTCTGAGCCCCAGTTTCCTCATTTGTAAAAACATCTAAAGAAGACTACCTACCAGGATTGCTGGACATAGCAAAAGAGATACTGTGTATAAGGCACCCAGTTAGAGGCTGGTACTTCGAGCTCCCTTAATGTTTACTGTTGTTGTTGTTATTATTACTATTATCACCAAGTGGTACTAGCACCAAACAGACATTATTGATATGACACCTCAGAGTGTGAGAATATTTAATGCATTGCCCCTGTCTCCCTAGGTAGTAACTTTCTTGTGGGCAGCAATCCTCCGATCCTCAAATGCCCAACACCTGCTCTGGAGGAGCAGGTCCTCAGTGCCCGTTGGTGGTGTGGCTGAAGCTGGGCTGAGAACATCTTTTTCCTTTCATCCATTCAAGGAAGATCAAAGCCAGGGAGGTGAACGAATTGCTGACAGGTGCCTCTTTCCTGAGCCAGCATTGCTGTTTTGCTGGGACACAAAAAACAAAACGAAAGGAGATGAAACTAAGTATGAGGTGGGGTTTTCCTTCAAGGAAGATGCCGTAGCTATACCTCTTTGCAAGGGACATCGCTCAGGCCACAGTTCAGCCAAGCTAAGCTATTACATTCCACTGCTATGAGCTATATGCTAAGTACACTGAAATAAACCAGAAAAGGACAGAGTGACAAAGTAAACTCTGGGGGAATAAGGGGAAAGGTATTACAGCGTTCTCAGAAAATGACACATTTAACAGCACCGTGTTGTTGTAAGACCATGTGAGGCACCGTACGAAAGAAAAATGGATGGAGTTGCCCTGAAGGTGGAATTCAGGGAGCGGAGCTACTGCAATCCATAAGGGAGCTAGCTGTCTGGAGCCGCCCTTTGCAGGCACACGGCAGGCCAAGAGGAGGACGCAATGCTTGGACCGTCCACCAGAGGGGGACAGAGCACACATTTGGCTGTTTTATCCAAGGAAGGTTTTATCTGGCCGTCTATAATAAAACAATGGAGTTCAGGTTGTTGAGCGCTCAAATCTGGGAAGTGGCACTCTCACCTGTCATTAGTCACGTAGGCCACGGTTGGATGGTTTTTGACTACCTTTCCCACATTTCCAGACCTCAGTGATGACAATACTTTCGCAGCACTACTTCATTTAAAATTTGATATTCATCTCATTATCTGCATAAGCAAAACAATATGCTCATTATACAGACAAAAAAATCAGAGGCTCAGGTAGGTTAACTGACCCAAGACCACACGATTACAAAGTGGCAAGCAGGTACCAGGCTCTCTGAATTTGACACTAGTGCCCACTTTGCAAGGCCACGTTCCTGTCGCTGTATAGCCCTGATCTACAAAAGACAAGTCCACGCCCCCAGGAACCATCCAGTTCCTCATGTACCCTCTAAGGCTGAGGGCTGGGGAAAGGGCAAGAATGGGGTGCTTTCCCGAAAACAATTATTTCCCACAAATAGCATAGGCGCTTTCCATTAAGTCTTGATTAAAATCCTAGTGCTTTTAAAGTAAACGTCTTATTTTGGAATTTAGATTTACAGAAAGGTTATAAATCTAGTACAGTTTCCATACGTTCTTCATCCAGTTTCACTGGATGTGAAACCATTGTCTTACACAATGGTTTGCTTGTCAAAACTAAGAAATTCACAGTGGCACATTACCATTAACTAAACTTCAGACTTTATTCAGACTTTACCAGTTTTTTCCAACTCATGTCTTCTTTCTGTTCCAGGATCCACTCCGGGATATCATGCTGCATTTACAATTCTATTACCTGTAGCACATCATTTAGTGATTGTCTTTTGCATCTCCTTTGTGAAACTTAGAGTTTCAGTATTTTGAAGACAGACACCATGCCTTTCCCTAGGCCTGGCTTTACCTAGCATCTTGGAGGTACGTGATGCTTGTTGATAAATTTTGCCACACAAAATCCCATTTTAATCATCATTATGAAAATCTGGACCATCAGTCATAAAATTCAAGTATTTGTTTTTTAAAGGTGGAGGGGGAACATGTTCAAAATGAGAGTAACAAGTTCTGCTGAGATTGCAAAGCTAGTTTTCAAATTCAGAGTAAATGTGAAATATAACAGACATCAGCTGGAAAAAGAAAACAGCCTGTTAAACACTCAAACGGCATCAGCTTTCCCTTCAACCAAATCCAATAACCCACTAAATGAAAATTAAAGAAGAAATATAGGATTTGTAAGAACTTGGAAGAAATGTAAATAAGATTTTAATTAGCCTGTCACATGGACCAGAGTCAGTGGCACACCGTTAAATATTCTCATCCTAGATCTGGTATCTATGTATAACTGCTAATTGTGCAAATTCCTCAGTTCCTCAACGCTGTGTCTCCAAACCAGCTGCTGCGTACAGCTGTTTTTTTTTCTAAACAAAGACAATTTTTAAAAGTGGGAGTGAGGGTGAAATGGAATAAATGATTTTAAAAAGCAAATGCAACCGAACTTTCATTCTACGGTGAACCATTTAGAAGTGTTAAATGTGAAAACAGTTTTCCTTGGATATTATACCTCCCACATAAAGTGCCAAACATTGTCTAGAGTAGCCCTAAATGGGCTTTGGGTAAATAACTCAGTAAGAAATAGAATGCCCTTAATATTATTTTACTTGCTATAAACATCCTTGTGAGAAATATCTCTCATAATTTCCATGTCCAAAAACATCATGCAAATGCATAAAGCAATCTGTGTTATTCAACTGCCGGTATTTTGTACTCATTTGATTATCATTCTCTTGAATCTATCACTATCTGCCTAGCATTTTTATAAAAATGTGCATATAGTGAATTTACACACACATACACAGTAGATAGATAGAGATAATATAAGCTTTTTGAGGACAGTATTCATTTTGATAACCTCAAGAGCAGCTACTATAGTAGACTTAATAAATGTTTGAGTAAGGAAGTACGCAAAGCCAGTTTATTTCAGATTGGTAGGGCACTGCCACCTTTTCCCAACTTTATCCACTGAATATCAATGGAATCTATTCGATGAAGGTGTTTTGCACCTCAAGCTGCCATTGTTGCTATTTTCTCTCGTCAATTCACCGGACCTGCCATACTCATGCCTAGCAGTCACTAGAATTCCCAAAGCCTCAGTTGTTCATCTGTAAAATTGAAATAATGCCTCTTCAAAAAGATGTTATAAAAATCAAGCATGCTCACTCACTCATCCACTAAACAACTATCAATTGAATACCAATGTGTACCAAACAGGAAGCAAAGATATCAAGAGAGGAATAAGGATAAACAACTCAGTCTCTGTCCTGATGGAGCCAACAGCCTGGGAGAGGAGAAAGACACTGGTTAAAGACGAACGCTAGAACGGTGGTTCTTGAGCCCACAGGTGCATTGGAATCCCCAGGACGACTTGGTAATACAAGGAGTGCTGGCCCCACCCACCTCCAGAGTTGCTGGTTCAGTAGGTCTGGGGTAGGGTGGGAAAATTTGTACTTCTAACAGGTTCCCAGGCAATCCTGATACTGTTGCCTTGGAGATTACACCTCCAAAACCACTGCACTAACAAGTACACAATTACAATTTTTTTTTAAATTGTTGCAATGGAAAGGTATGTGGAATTAACAGAACCGATTTGATCTAGTTAGGGATTTGATCTAGTTAGGGAAGCTAAGGACAGCTTCCACAGAGCCAATGACCTTTAAACTGAGATCTGAGTTTGTATGGGAGAAAATGTGTTAAGAAAAAATATTCTAGACATTGGGAACAGGATGTGCAAAGCTTCTGTGGCAGGAAAACAGAGGACAAGAATGAAGATGTGAAAGGAGACCAGTGTGGCTGGGAGTGGAGAGAATGCTGTGGGGTGGCGGGTGCCCAGGACTGGGGCTGATCAGAGAAGCAGGGGCCGACTGGTGCGGAGCCCCTCCGAGCTCACTGTAATGTTAAAATAATGAGTTGGGAGGGGGTTAGGCTGAGATGGCTCCAGCGCCTTGGGTTCCTACCTAAGCAAACCAAAACCCACTGAGAGCGAATGGTCATAGGCTAAAAAAAGGAAACTTAAGCTTAACCCATCAGACACCGCCAACTAACCTCTAACTACAAACTTGCCACTTTAAATAATGGAATGTTTTCTTTGTCTTGCTTCTGTGACACCTTATAAATGTTTTCCCCGTGGAGCCCCGCACCAGCCCAGGCCTGGTGCTGCCGATTCATGAATCTCTGAATGCTCAAAGAAACTCATTAAAATTTTAACACCTGAGTTTTTCTTTCAACAGTTCCTGTATCTTATTCTTTGAGCCTTGGGCAGCCAAGGAGAGGTAGTACCCAACGGAGGTGACGCAGCTAGATCTCATTGTCTGAAAGGTGTTTTCTGCCTTCCTCTGGTGACCAGTGTACCAAGTATCTTCCCCGGGCCTGTCAAACAGACAGTGCTGAAGTTCCCTCATCTGGACCTCAGCTCTGCCCACTACGGCCTGAGTAAGTGACGCACTGTTCTGAGCTTCCTTTTCCTCATTCGTGAAACACTGACGATAATTCCTTTCTAATAAGGTTCATGAAGTTTACTAAATTAATCATGTACGATACTTAGACCCAGGTCTGGCACAGTTAGCCCTCAATTTTTAGCTGCCATTATCATCATT
This sequence comes from Lepilemur ruficaudatus, assembly GCA_963574885.1. NCBI lineage: Eukaryota > Metazoa > Chordata > Mammalia > Primates > Lepilemuridae > Lepilemur > Lepilemur ruficaudatus. The sequence continues at coordinate 15,733 of CAUYRT010010187.1, forward strand.
ATTCACAGAGTATCAAAAAAAACAAAAACAAAAAAAACACAAACCTAGTGGTAAATGGTAAGTTTTCCTCTAATCCACAGGGGAAGGAGAAAATAGATTTAATTTTCTTAAAAGCTCTTTCAGGTAACATATCTTTCCGTAGAGGTGACAACAGCTTAAGCCACAAAGGAAGAGAGTAGAATCTCTAAATAGCCAAAAGCCAGAACAGTTTCAGTGTCTGTGAAATTAAAAACATAATGTTGAAAATCCACGTAAGTCCTCCAAACCCTCAACCCCAAATGTAAGGTCCAGATATATAGAAAAAAATGCCTTTTTCTGTTTTGCTCGCTGTTGTCCCGGAACCCGACAGAGTCTCATTCTGTTGCCCCGGCTAAAGAGTGCCGTGGCGTCAACCTAGCTCACAGCAACCTCAAACTTCTGGGCTCAAGCGATCCTTCTGCCTCAGCCTCCGAAGTAGCTGGGACTACAGGCATGTGCCACCAAGCCCGGCTAATTTTTTCTATATATTTTCAGTTTGCCTATTAATTTCTTTCTATTTTTTTTCAGTAGAGATGGGGCTTGCTCTTGCTCAGGCTGGTTTCGAACTCCTGACCTTGAGCAATCCACCCACCTCAGCCTCCCAGAGTGCCTGGATTACAGGCGTGAGTCACCGCACCTGGCCCGATCCTTCAGTCTTAAGAGCCTAATGATGCATTGTTATCGCTTGTTATGAAGTATGCTAGTGTCCTCCTGCGGTGGAAATGAGGATCAGTCGATGCTGTTACATTCAGCTGGATTTGGAAGCAATTCACTTTTGTCACCATCCCCAAAATTCAAGTCTCCCATTTCTCCTCAGTTTCTGGTCACTTACAGCCAGAGCACCTTGTGAGTGTGTGGTTTCGGAATCCGTTCGTGGGGTCACTGGATCTGATGGCACAGTCAGTGGGAACTCCGCCACCGTGGAAGCAGAACAGCGTGCACACCCCTCCCTCCCACCTACAGCATGCTCGGCCCCCTGCAATGCCGAGTCAGTGTAGCCAGCACCCAGGTGACAGTCAGGACACCCACTGGCCACCTCCTGCTCAAAATTCTCTGATAAAAACCCCTCAACAACTTCCTGATGTCCTGAGAATACAGCTCCATTGGACCAGGCTTCCCAGCCCTGCGTGAGCAGACCCCGGCCCACGCTGCCAGCCACTCCTCTCTGCTCAAGCCACACGTTCCAGCCAATCTGAATTGTCCCCAAGGACAGGGCTCTCTTCTGGTCTCTGGGCCTTTGTCCACACTATTTCCTCTGCCTGGTACACTCTTCCCACCCCTGTACTCATTCATACTTCAAGTCTCAGCTTAACACCTCCTCTTTCAAGATGTGAGCCCAATGTTTAAGAATCCCCATAGAGCCCTGAAAAGGAATAATAATTCCACATCTTCCTTCCCTGTAAATTTCTTAAGATGGTGCCATGTTTGCCTTGCACTCTAGCCCCAGTGCTTGGCATACAGAGGTTCTAATCAAATATATGTCCAGTGACATTATTATCCTCCTCTATTCCTCCAAAATGCTCTTAAAAGGCAAACACATATGTGCAAGCACACTCACATACCTGCAAACACAGTTCCTAAGGAATATCACAAGTACTTCCTCATCCTTGGCCATTGGTGACTTCATTTTCTGCACAGTTGAATTCTGCCTCCGGATGACCCATGATTTCCTAACAACTGGGACTTAACCAGTTTGCATCCTGATATTCACCCGTCTATCTATTTCCTGGCCTGGCACTTCTCAAATTGAATGTACATGTGAATCACCTGGTGGTCTTGTTAAACTACAAAATGCAATTGAGTAGGCCTGGGATAGGGCTCAGATTTTGCATTTCTAACAAGTGCCCAGGTGCTGCTGCTGCTCCAGGGGCGTGTGGGCAAGGTCATTGTCCATGCAGAAGCTCCACCCACACGCCCCTCACTCATTCCCCCTTCCAACCCATTCGGGCAGACCCACCTCTTGCGGAAACAGCCAGCAGTGTTGGAAGAGTGGAGATCCCTTCCTCAGAGAGGGGGCAGGACTGTGTGTCCAGGACTTAATGAGACACTCACAGCCACTTCACCCACTTTCGGGAGCTTAATGTGGTCTAATAACTGTGATTTTTAGATTAGCACTGGTTGTACAAATAGAGAGATAGGAGATGGCCCACAAGCAACAGGGAGTGAGGAGGATGGAGAGACAGGGAGGGAGAAAAAGGAGAAAAGCTGCAGCCAGACTCCTCCCCTGAACTAATTTATCCCCAAACATGCATCCCCACACCGGGGGCAACTTCGTAACTAATTAGCTATAAAGGGAATTTATCCCCATGTTCAAAACAGGCTCTGCTTCCTTCCATCAGAACACAGTGGACACTGCGAGGGCAGATGGACTCCCTTTACCAACTTAGACCCTTCAGATTAACTCAAGCATCCTCTGAACCCCTGTTTGCAACTTCTTCTGGGCCACAGAGACTGAGATTAGCCATGAAATTATAAAGAATGTTGGAGGGGGGTGGCTGGAGCATAACTGGTATTACTGCCCAAGCTGAGGATTTCTCTCTTTAAGAGGCTTCAGAGAGCCTAAGAGCTCTCACTGTCTCTCCTCCAGCTAAGCTGCGTGACAAAACAGCCTCCCCCCTTGGTGGGAATTGTGCCTGTCACTCTTAATATATTTTCAATATTGTAAAATTGTCATGGTAGGATTCCGGGAAACTGCTCCCCTGGGGTCCTTGGGTAATGAGCTTTCAGAGAGAAACAAAAGAAGGGCCAGCGCTGGGTGGCTCCTGAGCTCTGGGACCTCTGGCCCTCAGAGAGCCTAGGAAGCAGCCCAGCTGCGAGAATCCTCCACCTTTACCAACACAAAGAGACGTGAAAACAGCAAAGTAACTAAAAAGCCTGTCTGGGGACTTTTGTCTATGCAAACACCCTAACGATTAAGGCCAGCACATCTAGCCAGGTTCCAACATCAGAGTTCTGAGTTCAGGAATGGTTCTGAGTTCAGCCCATGCTCTTTGCTGGTGAGGGGGTTGGGAGAAGAGGAGATTAAGCAGGTGACAATGTTGCTCCTCTTTGTCTAATTTATCTGGGCATCGCTAGGCCTTGTTTTCATACAGCTTCCTCCATGGCCTTATCGTTATAGCTTTAATACTATCTAGTCAGTATATTACCCTCCAAAAATATGGAAAAGAACACATCCTTCCTCTCCCCAACCACCCAGTTTGGCTGTCTTTCTGCCAACATCACATCAGATATTCAGCATAGCAAGGTCACCTACACCCCTACATTTGGGGTTCCTGTGATTGGCTCTTCTTGGCATAAGGAAAAGTTTGCTCATTCACGGGCCCAGGTTACATAAGCTGTATCTGCTCTGCAA
>CAUYRT010010188.1:0-80586 GCA_963574885.1 Lepilemur ruficaudatus
TGAATGTAACAAGATAAGTCAACTTGAGTGGTAATATATTTTGGGAAATCAGCTCACTACAAATTGTGACTGTAAACATTGTACTGTAAATGTTTTGTAGTTTTCCCCCAATAAAATTTTTGGAAGAAAAAAAAAAAAACACTAGTGTTATCCTAAATGTATTACTAGAGTTATATCTATGTTCAAAAACCCCTAAGGATAATTATTACCCAAAACACTATGTACAAGCTTTTGTTTCTCTTATTTTTCTTTCAAATAACATCAAGCTAGAGTCCAAGCATCAAGGAAAACATAAATAGCTAAGGATTAAATTAAATAGCTCACTCATCTGTTGAATAAGAATAATAACTGTATCCAGCTCACGGATTCATGAAAAACAAATGACATAACGCATGAAGACAACTGGCGTGGTACCTGGCACATCATAAGCCTTCAATAGATGTCAGTAGAGATGTCATTTATCGGTCTCGTTGGTTGGGCTCTGACTATTACTGCCGGATTTGAAAAGATATCCAGGTCTCCCATACTGGATACAACCCAATAGGAGTGTACAATGGAACATTAGAACAATCATGCCGAGAGCACCAACGTGAAGAACTGGGACCAGAGTGAGCAACACAGCACATCAGCTCTAAGGTAAACCACAATGTTAGGGGTCTCATCACAGCTCTGGGTTGTCGGCAACAGGAGAAGCAGTAGCAAAAGAAACATGTCTGGAATCAGAGGTGTGGGTTCAAACCCCAGCTCAGACTGATTAGTTACAGCAAATTCCTCAGATGCTCGAAGCCAGTTTTCTCACATCAATATGATCTCGTAGGATTTTCCTTTTTGTTTTTTTTAACTGATATAATAGTATGTATCATTTTCTCCCAGGATTTTTAAGATGATTCAATCAGAACCCTTAAAGTAACAGTTAAAGGAAGAACAGTTGTAAGTGGTGAGCTGACTCAGAGAAAATAGTTTAGGCATCCAGTAGAAGGCTATTCAAGTAAATGAAAGTCACCAAGTTCCTGAGAGGTCTTTCCCTTCCATGACTCAAAAATAGAGTAGGTAAAACAGCAGTCTTTAAATCAAACTGTCTGAAATACAAGCTTATTAACTAAAATGATTCCATTACAAAGTATTCATGAGAAGCAAGGAAAATCAGTGTTTTACACAATACTCTATTTTTTCAATTTAAAGGACTATCCCTTTAAGTCCCCTCTACTCTGAGTACTAAGATAAAAAGCCTTTCTCATGCAGGTGACAACAGAGGGTGTGTGTGTTTATGACTTTAGAATTTATTTTAATTGAAAACTGTGTTGGTCTGACATAGTATTTGAAATTCAGAAGCCTAGTTAAATATACCATTATCAATATTCAATTCCCAAATGTAAAGGACACATAGGGAAGACCCTCAAATACGGAGTCATTTTAGAAGACAGAATCATCATCTTGTTTGTCTTAAATGACTACGGAGGCATCATTCGCCAGAGGAAGCTGGGACAGTGGTGGTGGTTTCAATGATTATTACCGTAAACAACTACACCAACATCTGAAACTTTCTTAGAAAATAGATGCTGTTTTCTTTCTGATAATTGCTTAAAATATTTAGAATTCCTTCTAGGTCAAGAATGGGTAAACTATGGCCACAGGCCAAATCTGGCTCACTGTTATTTTGGTAAATAAAGTTTTATTGGAACACAGCTAGAGCCATTCATTTACCTGTTGTCTGTGGCTACTTTAACGACAAAAGCCAAGTTGAGTAGTTATATCAGAGCCCGTATGGCCCAGAAAGCCTAGAATACTTAATTTACAGTCTGGTCCTTTATAGAAAAAGTTTCCTGACTCCTGCTTTAGGTGACAGTTTTATTTTTATTTTTTCCTTTAAAATTAGGTCATGGCATATAATGTCCTGTCCAATAAAAGATTTAACTGACAACTTCGAACACTGTATAGTAGATAGAGTTCTTCACAGCTACATATCAAGTTTGACTGGGAAGGAAATGCATAGCTGAAACTATATTTAACAATGAAGCTGTAATGGTCTAAATAGACACACCACTCTGAGGAAACATCTTCTCCACATCTCCTATTATCCAAAGCTCTGAAGCAGAACTTCTTGTCTCATCACAGTTATTAAGAATTAGAGGAGGCTTAGTGAGGAAATGGTAATTGAAATTCAACACACTTTCTATCTCACTTCTCCTTTTTAAAACAAAATTAGTTGGCAATTTGATGTATTGAGAAAGACATAAATATCTAAGCTCCGGTAGGGTGAAATGAAACGGCACATAAATAAAAGAGTCAGGGAACCCTTATATAAAATTATACCAAGATTGAGCTTAACATCTGAAAGGTGGACAAGTAATAGAGAAACAGTGGCTGGACTACAGAGATAGATTTGTGGATCTTGTACAGTCAAAAATCTCACTTCTAGGAAAGAAACTGTTACTGCCATTGTTATTACTATTTAACAACAACAACAGTGCTATGAGTCACCACGGCTGTGTCAAATTGTTCCTCACAGAGAGCATTTAGAAAGTGCTTACTTCATATTGAGCACTATGTTAAGGCTGTGGTCCTCAAACTCTGGGCCATGGACTGGTACCAGTTCCTGTTAGGAACCAGGCTGCACAGCGGAAAGTGAGTGGCAAGCCAGTGAGCTAAGCTTCATCTGTATTTACAGCCACTCCCCATCGCTCCCATCACCAAATAAGCTCTGCCTCCTGTCAGATCTGTGGCAGCCTTAGATTCTCATAGGAACATGAACCCTACTGTAAACTGTACATGCGAGGGATCTAGGTTGCACGCTCCTTATTAGAATCTAATGCCTGATGATCTGAGGTGGAGCCGAGACGGTGATGCTAGCACTGGGGAGCGGCTGCAAATACAGATTATCATTAGCAGAGAGGTTTGACTGCACAATAAATGTAATGCACTCGAATCATCCCAAAACCATCCTCCCCACCCCAGCCCATGGAAAAATTGTCTTCCATGAAACTGGTCCCTGGGGCCAAAAAGGTTGGGAACTGCTGTGCTAATGTTTTCATTGGTTTTCATTACAGCTCTGAAGAGAAGGTACTTTTGCTATATTCTTTTCATAAATAAGGAAACTGAGGATAAGAGGAAATACGTGTAAAAATGTGACAATGCAAATACTTCTATGTTTGTATAGTATTCATATAGATTTGTACAACTTCAAAAGATTTACCATTTATACATTTTGTGAATGATTCAAAATGTATATTGCATCAGAATTACAGATCACCATTTTCCCCTCTCTCTGCTTACACAGGTAACACATTGACTATAGGAAATCTTACCTTAAAAAAAAAAAGTGACCAAGTGTAGTTAGAATTACCCAGAAAAGTGCTAGCATATAGGAGGTATTCAATAAATGTGAATTGATTGACATGCACTTGGAAGAATATTTATGGTAGAGTAATGACCTCTCATTTATTTATGCCTCCTTGCATCCAAGTCCTTGGGTAGTCGCCCACATTGGGTTTAGTCATGTGACTTAATTTGGCCAATGGCACAATAGCAATTGTGTAGCAGAAAATTAAAATGTACTTGCATACTGGGACTTGCCTTCCCTTGCTGCTCTTAGAACCCCTTGAGCCCCATGTAAACAAGTCGAGGCTAGCCTGCAGGAGAATGAGAGAGATGTAAACCATTTACCCATGATGTCGTAGCCAACAACCAGACAACTGCCAGATATGAGTGAGGCCAGTCATCAGGGACTAGCCAACCGTCAGCTGTCCACAGAAGCAGGAGGTAGCCCAGCTAAAATCAGCCCAACTTATTTTAGCCCAGAAGAACTGCCCAGAAGAATCAGGAGCTAAATGAATGGTTATTTTAAGCCACTAAGTTCTAAGGTGTTTTATTACATGGCAAAGTTAACTGATTCTCTTCCCTCAAAAGTATGTTATTTTTGTCATGGGAAAACAAGAGAGCTATAGTCTTTGCAAAAGAATGAAGATCTTTTACCCAGTCATTACAGGAAACATTGCTTCAGGGAGCCCTTTAAAACTGATATATGTGGTAGGCATATAAAGACAACTAGTCAAATTGGACAATATGGCAGACGGCATTAGATTTATACATATTTATGTAGCCATGCTTAATTGTCTACTTTGCCGTCCATCTTTTGCTCCTCTAGTAGATGATTATGTATTATGTATAATAATTGTGGTACTTTAACTGGCTGACAATCCAAACACATCTTTTTCCTTTGGATATACTAGGAAAAAAACCAAACCAAACAAAAAAGCCACCAAAGCTCCAAAGAGCTATTATAATTGTTTTACAGTTTCATTAGAAAACATCCTGTCTGTTATGCTTGCTTCCGGAAACTCTAATGATAATAGTGTTTGTTGCTACTGCTTAATTCCCCCTTAGGGTGTCTGCCTTTTACAGTTACAATTACAATTGGAAAGTCATTCAACCACATGTTCACATCAATTTATCCATTAATTTATTTGACCTGTTAATCTATTAGTTCCTCGTCTGATAATCCATTAAACTGCTTAAGATAATATTTGCAGTCTCTAGTGTGGGATGCCTTTGGGTCAAAGATGACGAATCCAAATTATTAATGATGAAGCTATTTTATTCATTTTGGAAACTTTGATAGTGCCATAAAGCAAACTGTGAATGCCTTCTTAATTACATGACTGCAGAGGAGCTCATAAAGGCCAGTGATAGGGTAATAACTCATTCCTAGGCTCTTACTATCACTCACCCAGTTCATTCTCCACCCTGGCAAATGTACTGAAAGGCACATGTATACAGACTAGATCCTGCCATTAAGAGCTGACCATCTGAATTGTGGAGACAAATTACAAGGCAACTACTTACAATTGGGAGGGTGGTGGATAAAATGCTACTTCAACAACTTGCTAAAGGAAAAGAGGCTTAGGCAAACCTAGGATGCCTTGAGGGGTGATCTGGTTTCTACTCCAAGGCCATAAGGACAAACTTTACAGGAGACATATTTTCAGGGAATGAATCTAGCTAAGGGAAAGAAAAACAAATAGGAGTGATGGCGATAGTGACCAACAAGAAGCTTTACCCTGGCAAATGTGGCAGCTGCCAGGCAGCCTGGGCCATTGTTAGGAAAACTCATGGGTCAGAGTTGACAGATCTTCTGATTTTTGAAGATAATATGGAAATCCCTACCTATGTGAAGTTGTTTACTTTTGAAGTTTGCGTACCTAATTTAAATTAATAATAATAAAAGACACAAAGCAAATGAAATACATTCAACAGATTTTGAATGCAGGATTCTGGTTTGTGATTTCCAAGATAGAAAATATTCCAGGACGAACAAAGTATGAAAAAATGAAAATGGAAGGTAAATTCAAGGCAGAGTATGTGGTTCAATATAGTCGAAGGGTGTGGGACATTATTAATGGATATAACAACCATGAATATTAACATATTATAATTGTCTATAAAATACTTTAAGAATTTATACTGATAACCAAAAAGGCAAAAATGTAATGTGATTTTTTTTGTTCTTTAAAAGTGGGCTAGCTATTACTTTAGATCCCCCCAGTCTGTTAAACATCTGCCCAGTATCTTTCCTGCTCTGCTTCTTGTTAGAGACTTCAGAGAGAGATGAGTGTAAACTAAGGTCAGACACAGATGATGGCAGAAGTGACCCTTGACATTCCTGTACTTAATCAGACCAAGGAGTGTGCTAAGAAAAATACACACTGAGGTGTGGAAACCATAAAATATCACCAGGGAAATGAGAGAGAGGGGTTGGTTAGAAATGCAAGCCACCTGCTGATACTGTACAAGTGATAGTGACAAATATGAATGGAAATCTTCCAGTGTTACACCAACACCCGCCCCCTTTCATTTTTTAAAATCATCTCTCATGAGTAATTAGGTGCTTCTCTCCTCCAACTCCCCACCCCAGTGGTCTTTAATCTTACTCCTGGCTGACCTAATAGTCTTTCTCTCTCTCCCTCTCCTTCTGGCTTCCCCAAATTCCAGTACTAGTTATATGTTCACTCTGTGCTTTGAAATCTCTCTACAATTAAGTATTCAAAATGTCAAAGGTCAGTGCCAAAGAAAAACAATTTAACAACCTAAAATAAGAGAAAAAGGATTCAAAGATAGAGATGCCACTGCAGCTGCATTCTAAACTTTTTGAATGAATTTCCCAACTCCTATGCTTTAATGAAGCTAACTGGGCCAATTGCCTTTTGATTTTTTTTCTTTTTTAAGCCAGTCAGATTTAGCAGTGGGGGGTTGCATACCAACTTTAGTGACACTAATGTGAATAAGTTTGGATAACCCACTACCATCAAACCAGCCGATGTCAAGTTGTGTATTTTTTTCTAATACAAAACTAAGACATACACAAAAAAATGAAATACTAATATCATACTACTTTTCTTCAGTGCTTTGCAATGACAATGTCTTTCACCATTATCTCCTTTAAACTTCACAAGAATATTATGAAGTTATATTATTCTTTTCTGGAGGTTTGGGGGATGAGGAAACTGGGATTCAGCTGAAATGACAGAACCACAGAACTGTCATAGTAATAAAAGGATTTACTGAGCTTTGACTACATAGCAGGCACCTTTTCAACACTTTACATGTATTTCATTTAATCCTACAACTGTATGAAGCAGATACTAAATTCTCTGTATATTACAGGTGACCAAACTAAAAGACAGAGAAGTAACTTGATGACGGTCATCCAGTGGCCTGTGGGGTGATGTTGGAATCCAAATTCTAGCTGGCTCGGAGCCCATGCTCCTACAGTCATAAAATATTGCTTATCCATAATGGAGAGTTTTTCTTCCCCATGATCGAGTTTGTCTCTCCATGATGCAAACTCTGGCTCCCTGATTCCAAGCCTATTGTTCTTTTAGCTTTGCCGCCATCGTTTAACTCACAAACCTGGATGACAAAGCCCACTTACTTTTTCCATAGATTGAGAGACAGTAAGTCATTAGCCTTTCTCAAAATATTAATATCTTCAATAAACATATTTCTGGTTTCAAATATTTAGACATTTTGTTATGCTGTGGCATGACCATTCTACTCAGGATTTAAGAATTCTACATATTTATTCTTATACCTTCCTAGGCACCCAAAAAAACACAAAATATCTGACAAGAATATATTCAATACAGGAAAATAAGTGGGAAAAAATGAAACCTGCACACATGTTGACGTCGTGAGATCCTGTACCCTTACTGGAAGTGAACCTAGTAAATATGGCTCTAAAACTTTAGCAGTGTAGAAAGGAGAATACATTGTATGAGACAGTTTCTTGAAATCTAGCATTTAGTTCCAGTTCTGTCTTTAGAATCAAAGCAACTCACTTTCTCATGTTATCTTGGGTTGCCAGTACTTTCAATCATTATAAATAGCTTATAAGTGAGACCAGCGCAAATGAGTATCTGTCCATGTGGTGTTAACTAAGAAACTTGTCCACGAATATCTTCCCCACCAGACTGACAGGGTCCAAAGCTCCTGGCATTAGAAACTCCTTTGAGGGAGAAAATTAAGGAAGGGCATTGCCTTTAGAGGACTTCAATAATGGGTATGCAAGATGCCTGGCAGGGAGAAGATGGCTTGGGTACTTTTCTACCCATCTCCGTCTCATGCATTTACACTGAAGGAGTCATCAGATTAGCTAGTGGTCACTCCCAACTTCAGCAGCTTGTAGGTACCAACTTGTAGACAGGACGGGCATGAGCATCAACATACCCCAAAGCCATCTCAATCTACTCCCCTGTACATGTTCACAATAACCTGGTCTTGGGAGTGCTTTCAGAATCTACAGTTTCCTGAATGTTAAACAGTGTTAGAAAATAAAATGGGGAGTGGTGGTCTGACAAAAGATGTTCTCTTGGGCAGAAAGGTATTGAAAAGATTCAAGAGCAGTTGCTAGAGGCAAATATTAATAGTATTATGAAGTTTTAATGCTTCATGTGATATATGCAGGAAAAAAGAGGGTATTTCTCTCCTAATGAGTGGTTAGCCATGAACCAATTTCTATGAATCTATTTGATTTGTAAAGTCCTGCAAAGTATCAATTACTCTAGGCATAGTCTTCATCTAACCAAATAAGCAGATGACATTCTCACAATTCTAATCTTACTTTTTGCAAAAAACAAAATAAACAAACAAAAAAAAACCCAAAAACAAACGGGGCTGAGTGATTATACCTTACATATTATATGTAGGGTGAGCAAAAAAAAATCAACATTTTTTAGTTTAGTAAAAACTCAACTGGAAAGGACTTTGGTGATAAAAAAAAAAAAAAAAAAAAAAAAAAACGAGAAAAAAACAAGGAGAAAGAAAGCCAATCATAAAACACGGAGAAATTCTGTGTCCCTTTTGTTCTGTTCAGGCATCATTTGTCAGATATGGAAGCCCTCTGCTGGTCAAGATTATATACAAGGCGATTCACTAGAACTCTGGAAAAGACTTGAAAAGGAAGGCAAAGATTTTTTTCCCCAAAACTGCAGTTGGACTTGTCCCTGAAATTTCTTTTGCAGATTAATTAAGTATTGATTAAACCTACATAAGTTGTTTTCTGAAGAGAAGAGAGTCACTTCTCTTAGACTTGTAATTGCATTAGACATTTTCTCACAAGTGCGTCTCTGTGACTGAAAACACGAGCCATGCTTGGGCACAGACTCTGCCCACGCTGACCAGCTCTTCTCCACTGGGTGCTCAGGACACATTTCTTGTCTGCGTGACAGGTGAACTTCAGCCAGGTTTCTTGAATTTTCCAAGGCCACTATGTTTTTCAGGATTTGGACAGTTTAGTCTTAAAAGTTATTCTGCTTCCTGAATTTGGTTTATTAAGCAAACAACAGCCATCATGTAACGGAAAATAATGTCATTTTCAGAGGAGGCTAAAGTAAGACCCAAGCAAGCACAAGAAGGCAAACTAGATCAAGCGGCCGTGCGCGTGACAAGGAGGGGAAGCCATGAGGCCCTCGTGCTTCCGATACAGCACAGCTGACTGAGGACAAAAATAGATGAGCTCCCAATATCTTGCCTCTGTGAGAGCCTCTTTAATTCACTGGCATAACTTGCCCAGAGCTTATCCCATTTCCAACAGCCAAGGAAAGATCCACTATGCTCTGTGGAACAAGATACAGCTCACTTCTAAATATATAGATAGTAACACCACCAAAACAAATCGGTTTTAAAAAACAGGAACATCAAAAATGTAGAAGGGACATCCACAGGGTATTAAAAGGCACGATTCAACAGTAGCACAAATCACTTAACATAAAACAAAAAAAGAATAAGAGATTGAGATTGTAGGGCTCTGTAGCCAGACTGGAGGGATCGAATTATAGTTGAGTGATCTCTGCAAGTTAGTCTCTCTGTGTATCAGTTCCTCATCTGTAAAGTGAGGATGATAATAACAGTATCTACCTTATAAAGTAGCTATGAATTAACACATATAAAGGGCTTAAAAGAATGTCTGGCATGTGATAGTAATCATTTATAGTATTTATTGTACCATCTAAGGTAGTTTTTAACCAGGGGTGATTTTGCTCCCAGAAGATATCCAGCAGCGTCTAGAGACATTTTTGATTGCCAAGACTGGTGGGTGCCACTGGCATCTAGTGGGTAGAGGCCAGGAATGTTGTAAATATCCTTCAATGCTCAGGATAGCCCCTACAATAATTATCTGGTCCAAAATGTTAATACAGTACCAAAGTTGAGAAACCCTGATCTAAGGATATACTTTAAAAGAGACACCCAACCCAAAGGGAAGACAAATTCGTTTATAGCAATTTTTCTCACACACTTTTAGAAAACCAAAATGCTTTGTTTTTATAGACATTAAGTACATGATGTTCTTAAGCCTGGATTTAAAGTAGATAATCCAAATTAACCCCATTTAGCCGTATGTTTTGCTGGTGGACAAATGGCCTCCTGGAGCCTCAGTTTCCTGACCACCCCAGTGATCCCATTTTCTGAGTTGGTCCAACACTTCCAACACTCTGAGACACCTCCATCATCAGAACTCCATGGCCCACCCTCCCTTTCTCACTGTGCGGCGAGCTTCACTGAATTCATCTGTCTGAACAACCTGGAAGGTTTCGAATGATTTGTTCCACAGATAAAGAGTTATTACCATTATTAGTAGAAGATTGCTTGATCTAAAAAAATTAATTCCACTTTTACAAACTCTCTCGGATACAGAGAACGGCCAATTGTAATGCGATTTATCAATTTCAGTATCAGTTAATACCCATGAAGCTGAGTGATGAAGCCGTTAGTCTGTTAGGAAGATTTCAGTGAGAACGTGAATGTTATTCCCAGTTATTCATTGAACAATATTTGTCCGAGATTTGCTCTTGGTTTGGAAAAAGAGGGGAAAATTAGAGCTGTAACTACCGTAGCAGGGTGTGTGGAACAGTAGATGCTCAAAAAACATTTATTTATTGAATTCGGCAACAGAAACTCTTGGGTGTCTCAACTGAAATTTGCAATCAAATTCTAGGTTCCTATTTATCACTTATAATCATAATGGCAAAGTAGCTTCTAATGACAAGACAGTACTTGCTGTTTTCAAAAATGCCTTCTCAGGTCTTCTCTAATAGTGTTAACAAAACAGACTGCATTAACCAAATTTGACAAATAAGGAACCACACTTAAGAGGTTAAATTCTACCCCAGCCTGCCCTCTCACAGATGCCACCAATACTGTCAAGATGTCGTCAGCTGCTCTCTTTTCCCTTCTGCCATTCCTAGTCATTGTTACCAATCCCACCAAACATATTCTATATTTATAAGAGACACCCTACCTAAAAGTCATACATTTTATTCCTAGTTTTATTTGAAAAGAAGGAAAGTGTCATGTCAAACACCAAAGCAAAAAAAAATAAAATCCAAAGGCCAAATTTTCAAATGGCAATTACAATTTTCTATTCTTTTACACAAACTATGGTTGTAACTACATTGCCGGGTGTGACATTTCATCCACTGCATTTTGTTTTGGTTTTGGTTTAATCAGGAACAATAAGTTGCATATTTCAATTCAGCATACCTGGAAGGTGTCCACAATTTTCCATTTCCCACATTGTCTCCTGCTATTGCCTTTTCTGCCTTGCTCTGCCTCTGAGCCCAAGTATGCACACAAAGAGCATGTGGACACACATGCACACACTCAAACTGGCCGGATGTCTGGTCAATTGAAAACAAAGGAGCTCATCATAAGTTGGGAGACAATGTTTTCAGTGAGACTTTTTTCCCCCCTGGGAAACAAAAATTCCCAGCAACACATTTCAACATTTATAAAGGTCACTCTGATGCATAACTCCTGTTAGCAGATAGCACATTGAGATTTTTCCAGAATATATCTATTTCTTAGGATGCATCTAAATAACATGTTAAGGCAATATTCTGATATTTCAAAGATACATGCACTAAAAACTCTAATTTAAGTATTAGACGAGCTTTTTCCCCCAAATAGAAAACCATAATCCCAGTGTAACTATCAGGAGGTATACAGGCTCAGAACAACTTGAAAAGGACAGTGTACAACAAATTAGAAGAGAAGGAGGTCTCTACATGTTCAGTTCCATCCTTTCCCTTGCTTTCATTTATTGATAATTCAGCATATGTATTATTTCTTTTGAGGATTAGCCATTGTCTTCGGAACAGATACACTTAGGTCCAAACCCTAAATATAATTTTCAATGGAGAGATCTTGAATAAGTCTCCAAGCTTCTCTCAGCACCCATTTTTACAAATAAAAAAGATAATAATGCTGATTTTATAGGGATCTTGCTGAGAGTAAATAAGATGAATATAAATAAAGGGCTTGGAACACATTAGGTGTATTTTCCTCCCTGCCTCATTTCTCTTGCTCTTTGCTTCTAATCTCCCAACACCCTTTTTTTTTGTGTGTGTGAATTATCCCTCTTTTTGTTGTTTTCTTCCCAGCCACCTGTTTGACTTAAAATACTCCTAGCAAAGACATGAAAAATCTCAAGTGCAAATACTAGTGCAAGTCCAAGATAGTGGCTCTGTGGTGTTCATGGCCAGAGACCTTATTCCACCAGGCATCAAGAAACATTTTGGTAGCAAATTCAAATTTCATGAACTCCAGGAGTCTATAACTTCTATTTAATTCAACACATGCTTGGGGTCTTTGCTTTTCAGAGTGGCATCCTCCATGAGGTTTAACCCCTCATTATGCAAACCAGCACTGCCTACTGTCAGTCTGAAAGAAACCACCGAGACACTCCTAACCAATGAAAATGAAAAATGAAAACCTAAAGAGAGTAGCATGCATTTCTAAAAATCAGGATGTGAGAGAATTTTAATGACTGTTTTTTTGTTTAATTAAATTGCCTTTATGGTTGCTTTGGCAGACATCTGGGAACCAAATGACTAATTAAGAACAGAAAGAGCAGTTTTCTCCTTGCCTTTATTAGAGGGCATGTAAGGAGAATGAGTTTTGAGTAAACTTAATTCTTAAGTTCACTGAGTGCTCCGTGATGGCCAAACAAACCTCAATAACTGGGGAAGGCTCGGGTCTTCCTCAGATTCTGTGATGTTTTTAACAAGTCCAACACTTGAACGTCTCTCCCTTACCCTTTAGTGTGAACACTAAAGTGTAAGAGTTCAAAAATTTAACTATCAAAAGTTGTAGAGTTAGGGCTCCACCCCCTGTTGGGGGTGTGCTGACCCTGGCTTGTCCTGGTTCATGAAAGCTGGACATTACATTTTCAGGGATTTGGGTGTGCAGGCTGTTAAATACAAGCACCCATAAAAGTTATTACATATATCTACAATCAAATTATATGAAGACAAAGGCAATAAATTCTCAAAACTCACCATTTGGTAACTTCTAGTTATATTTTACTAACATCTTGGGATTATTTACATCTATTTTATCTGTATTGTATAAACACTATTATTATGGGAATGACAACTACTGTGATTATATTGGAACCATGAATCACTTTTTTCTAAGGGGATCTACTCTGCCTACATCATAGGCAGCCACATTTCATACTCTGGGACTGCCCCCACCCCCACCGTTGATTGGATGTCAGATGGGCACCTGACCCAAGAGCAGCCAATACACTGACTGGCCACTAACCTGAGTCATGCTAATGGTCCACCATGAGGGATTCCAGAACTGTCCTTTGTTTCATACTCCCTGAGTCTGCAATGCATGGTGGTTCCTATTCTTGGGACCCTGTCTCCCTTATTTCCCCATATGTACTTTGATGGTAAATGCCTCTTACCTGAGATACACCGAGTAGCTTTCCTTTTCATACAACCAGATACAAATTGAAGCAGTTAACTAGAAAGATTTTGGGAGAAAATAAACCTAACACAATTATCCAGAGAGTAAATTACTAAATTATATTAAATTTTAGACTCAACCAAATAGGTAATTATTTTCATAGATTATTCTTTCTGCAAAGCATAGAAAAGTTAACTTGCATCCATAATCATAAGAACTCCAAGCACTTAAAAATTAACCTGATCAAAAATAATTTTTATCTTGTTTCATTTGATTAAGGGATTAATATTATCTTATAATTAAAAGTCAAATTTCCTTCCCTTAAGGAGCTGTAAGCATTATGTACAACATCCTCATCCACTAAAATGCTATACTGATAATGATTTCTGGACAAATATTATGTGCCAAACCCTGCTTTACGCACTGTAAAATACAGACTATAGGATAGTTCTGCCCTTTAGGTTATTCCCCTTCTAATTGGGGATACAGACATGAATGCAGACCACTGTATTTCTTGTACAATTTGAATGCCTTCATCAATATATGAAAGCCCAGAGCAAGGCAAGCAGGGGAGGGATGTGGGCACAGGGACATCATGGGAATGCTTCATCAAGGAGCTGAGTCTTTTGTGATGAATAGCTGGTGGCCCACAGGTGAGGAGCATAGCTAGCTATGGAAATTGTCACAGCCTAAAGGGGAAATAGTTTGGGGTCAATGGAGCAGAATTCCATGATGGTAGGAAATGTCTAAGCCACCTGGTAGGGGTCAGATCAGGTATAATCACCTTTGACATTCACAGGGATCCAAAATTTATCCTAGGGAGTTTAAAGGATTTGTTTGAGATCATTCTCATGCTAGTGGTTGGAAGGGACTGAGCCAGGTATAATATTTCCCTATTATTGTAACTATCTAGACAAGACACGATTGGGTCCAAAAGACAGACAGGAGAAAAAATTATGAAGACACAGATATTTAGAAGACAAAACGGGCAGAGTTTGGTGACACATTAAATGTACAAGACAAAAGAAGAATCCATCTAAAACGACTCCCACATTTACATCTTTGATAACTGAGTGAAAGACAGTGCTGTCTTCTGAGAAATGGAGTTTATTAATGGTTTCAGCAAGTCTTGACTGCTAGGCACAGGCAGCATCAAGAGATGAGTGGAGGGAGGAGAGGTGGGAGGTGCTCAGCTCTGCTTCAGCCATGTTCAGTCTGGGTTTTCTAAAAAGGTGTCATATTTTAAGCAAAGGAATCACCCATGGGGAAAAAAACTGTTGATTGTTAGCTTTCCTGGTAAAAGTATTTGGTCTCAAGAGCAGGCTTACAGTTAGCTGAGTTATCCAAATTGTCTTTGGTGCTCAACACAGTTTATATATGCTCTAACTCATTCATACCCAACAGTTTACCTTCATTTCACTTCACTCATGCAATAGATGACTAAGTTGACATCTAATTGACATAGAAATTGCTACATAAAGAAATAGAGATGAGACTTAACACAAAGAACCCTCTGGAGGGTGTAAACTCTTGGTGAACATGTGAGAAGGAAGTGACTGGTTCTAGAGATAGAATGCTACAGCAATGGTCTTGAATCCATGGTACAAAATAAGGCCAACCTTGAATAAATTGCCTGGAAAATTCTAACAATCAAAAAACTTTTCTTGGAAGCTCCAAATCAAGATGACAGATTAATTTGAAGGCTCAAAGCATCTAGATAGTTTTGTTTTTTCAAATTCTATAAGAAATCATAGCTTTACTGAGAGCCAGTCTCTTTACTTCCTCCTTCACAACTCTGGCTGTGTACATTGGATCTTTCTCTTTGCCATTTGGCTACTTGCCCAATAGAGTGCTGAAGCAAACTAGGAGGATCTTTGGCATCTCTCCACATCCGCAGACTGACAACTCTGATGGGCCTATGATCAGCCAAAGTTTCCAGTTAGGCCCCTCAAGGATATTTATGAAATAGTAATTTTTGTTAAAATTTGAGGGAGGTCTGGTTTTAAATTTCTTGGGGAAGGACAAATAATACTTTTGTTTGGATTCTAAAGGCCCTTAGTCCTTTTTCTAAGACTCATAGTATCCTGAGAACAGCAAATCAACACACTAAGCTGCTCTATTTACAAGGTAGCTAGGGCTTCTTTATTGGATTCTGTAGTGCTCTGTCCAGATTGCACTTCAGAAGTGAGGCACTCATGATCTCTGCTGCCAGCAATGTTGTCTGCTGACAACACTTGGCCAAGGTCCTCTCTGGCAATTTCCCTTAGCAGAAGACAGATACCTTGTTCAGTGTTACTCCTCCTCTCCGGAGCAGCCAGCCTCTAATAGCTGATTGATATCGAAGTATAAAAATCCACTCCTTTACCTCAATTCTGGACCATTCCGAAGAACCATCTCAACTCCGTAACTGGGAGGAACTGGCTGAGAACTGCACTGGCTGTTGCAATTGTACTGAATTTCTCATTCTGCCTGGGCCAGCTTTCCTCACTCCCTTACAGGTAAAGAACACCCAAGGAACTTTTCAATAACCTTCCTGTGTACAAATATCCAGCAGATGGGTCTGTTTCCTGGGGAAATTAATTTAAGTCCACTTCCTAAGCTCTATATGACCTATGGCTATGATCAGTCACTACAATGTTAAAGAGATCCAATATATCAGTATTTATCAGAAGAAAGAACAAGGTTTAGGTATTTTCATGCATGTGGTACCAGTTAATCATTTTTGGCAAACAGTCATCACATCTATATGTTACCTTCCCAGAGAAAGGTTTCAAGCCACAAATTGTGGCTGGGATTACAATGACAAGAGGCAAACAGCTTGAGACCAGGTTTCAGATCTTTATTTCAGAGCCAAGTAGAAATAGTTTGTACTCCAACTGTTTAAAACCAGCCTCAGCAACTCTAGACCATTAATACGTGAATGTTAACTATTCTTCATGAGGGTGGTTACAAAGAAAGTTCAATCACAAACCCAAAATAATAGGTACTATTTTGTTGAATGTATGTTATATATTAAGCTCTCTGATTTTCTCATTTAATCATGTCAACTGACTTGTGATGAAGATACTATTGTCCACATCTGACAAATGAGAAAAGTAAGACTCAGAAATGTTTTTAGTTATTATCTACATTGTTCCCCTCCTCTCTCATCCTCTGCAGGATAAACTTAAGTGTCTCTTTTGTTGAGGCACAGAAGATGATCCCCAAAATATGGCGCTTCAGTACGCTGAGTGCTTTGGAAATGGAAGGCCTCAGAACCAAGGTCTCTTCTCTGACCTTTCTCCTTACTCCCTTCATGTCTCTCTGACCCTCTTTCTGGAAGCGCTGGGCAGGACCTCTCTGGAATCTCCTTATCTGACTAAGAAGCTTAAGTGCAATTGTCTTAAGACTCCCTCTCTAGGAATCTAATCAAATAACCAGGAAAGAGCAACCTCAGAGAAGAGACTGGGAGCACACAAACAGACATTTCACTAGTTCTTCTGAGGGGGGACTTTATCTGCATAATAAGACCACCTTTGTCCCTGTGCAGCTCTGCTCTCCACCTTCGCTTAATGCTGCCTCCCACCTCCTGGTCCATTCATTCTCCCTAATCATTTACTGCCCCTCAAAAGAATTGTCCACATTCCCCACCTCCCACCTCCTCTATGAAAAAGACCACAGAAGCTCTGTACCACACTAGGATATTTTGGGTCATCATTCTTCTGCCATTACCCTGCAGTGCACATTAAAATAAAATTTTGTTTGCCTTTTTTCCTATTAATCTGCCTTTTGTCAGTCAATTTTCAACAAACCTTCGGGGGGGGAAGGAGGTTTATCTTGGCCCCTATAGGTTTCTTTTCTCCATTTTCTCTCAACTTGGGGAAGGGCCCAAAATCTTACTAAGTAGCAGTAATGGCTCCCTCTCCCGAATCCCTTTCTGTACTCTTTCACACCTTTCTATAATGGGGTGGACTTAAACCGTTACATGATTACAAGTCAGAATCCTCAGATTCTAGATTCATGCAGTAGTCACAGTTACAAAGCTCTGAGCAAATTACAAGGCATTTGTACCCTGATTTTTTCTGTAAATGAGAAGATTGAATTTATTCTATGATTTTCTAAAGCTGCCCCAAGAAGCACATCGTAACTCATGATTTCTTCATGATTTTCCATGGCTTCTAACATAAGATAACATAACAGGGAGAATAGCCTAAAAAGGGTAAAAATGTTTTCTCTAAAAGCTCCTCCATTCCTTTTAGGAATTAAAACCTGTATCCCTGCCCCAGGCCAGTGGTCAGGAGGGGTGGGGGACAGGGGGACGCATCCTTTGTTTTTTGTACCACAGGAGATGCTCAAGGGAATTGTCCAGGTGGGGGTCATGAGATTGTCTTAGCCAAAAATGGGATGAATCAAAACCAACAATTCTAGCTGAACAGCAATAGCTTGAAGCTGAAAAACCCCCTTTAAAACCTCTGTATTTCTGCTCAGCAACAGGACAGGATATTGGTACTTTAAGACAGGAGTCTGCCAACCTTCTCATTTGCTGGCAAATTAATAAAATTCTCTTTGCTTCTCCTCAAACCACGCATCCTTGTTCTTCTGATGCAGGCTTGGGGACAAGTGACCAACTTTCAGTAACAGTAGGACTCCATCGGGCACTGTGTAATCTTACATAAAATGGTGTCTTATTTTTTTTAGGTTGTCAGAGTTTATGCTGTACAGTGAGAAATAAAAATAAAATCCTAAGCCACCAACTAACTAAACAGGCTTCCTCTTGGCTAAGGGGACCCTAGAGAAACCTTAAAACTGAGTTCCCAGCTCCTCCCTTTCTGCAATTTGACACTACGACTGACCAGCATGCCTTCCTGATAACAGGCCACTGACCATGGAGTGGTCTGGCCAGTCTACAGAGGATGCACACAAAGGGATTTTGTGTCTTCTGCTTCACCTATTGACATCATAGGGCCAAAAACTTCACCCTTAGATCATGCCATACAGCTGTTTTCTGAACATGGATGCCATGAAGTAGCATGAAGTTCAATTGCCCATTCACATGGCTCTTTCACAAATATTCATAACTTCTCCCATAGCTTGTTAAAGATGTATATTTGGCCACCCCCATCAGTTTAAATTCCTGTTCCCTTTGCCTTTCCCTCCAAGTATATGCTCTCAGCTATTGCTTCCCAGCCTGTCAGAATGGCCACCCTGCAGGCTGTAATCCTTTGAGAAATGAAGTTCTCCTTTCCAAATTTATAAACCTTGTCATTCTTTATTTCACAAGAAGAAATAATAGAACCTAGCCCTCATTCTTACCCACTTGTTCCACAAAGTCCTTTCTGTGATCCTGGCCAGTGGACATATGACAAATTTTAAGGTAGGCTTTCCAAGGTCCTAGGCTCCCCATGTTTGAAAATGCATATATGTATCTGCTGAAATTGTCCATTGTCATTTCAAGAATCTAGTGGACTCAATCTGGCAATGGTATTACAATTTCTAGAATTCACAGAGGTGCCCATAAAAAGAGCAGACAGAAAACAGTGAGGCAGAGAAGTCAGAGGGACACACAGATGGGAAAAATATTGGGGGAGGGGAATAGAAAAGTAAGAAAGAAAAACAAGTAAAAAGGAAGAAAGCAGGAAAAAAACTGGCAAGAGTACTAAAAAAAAGAAAATAACAAATTAATCCCTTATTTATTATAAAATAAGGCTATCTTAGTGGTCACAGTCTACCTTCTTGCCCCCTAGCACTGGTAGCATCCGACCCTTTGAAAAAAGTTAACCTAGACAAGAAGTCAAGTAAGAATTGAATGGGCGTAGCACATCATAAATGTGATAAGAAAAATCTCTGGAAGAGTAGGGGAATGCATACCGGGTGGGAGTAAAGCAAAGAGTTCTATTTTTGATTTTGACAGAAGAATTGTTTTTGAAAAAAAAAACTTTAATTTCCTAGGCACAAAGGCCTCTTCTGACATATGAGATCATTTATCTACTATCTATTCAGGGCCTATCTATCATCTAGCTATCTATCATCCAGTTATCTCCATGGCAACGATAACCATTGCAGGTAGGTGTTTTGACACTCCAGAACCCAGCTTCGAGTTCATGGGATCTGTCGCCTGAGGTGAACACAATGCAAAGAAAGCGTTCTTGGGGCCCTTCTTAAATGCACTAGTGTTTCAAAGGTTGTATTTCCAGAAGACTGCATTGCTTAGGGGTACAGAGTGAGGCCCTGGCCTTTTAAAGCAATTCTAACCCAGACGTTTTAATTTATTTTCGAAAATAAACCAGGTATACATTGCTTTTTCAGGTTTTTGCTTCCTATTTTTTTTTCTTATCTCCTTTTGAATATGCATTTCTTCCTCCCACTCTGCCTGCTGGCAAACTTCCAAGGATTTTTATCAAATGTTCTAGGGAGTGAATTACTCATTTTAGGTTATTTAAATGAAAGAGAGGCATAATACCACTTCACATTCAAATTTCATGAAACCCTTCCCATGAACTCTTTTATCTACATGCATCTATATGCCCCCAAACCCCAGCTCCTGCTTTCTATTAGGCTCTCCCTGGAAGGTGCTACAGCTAAATGGAGTTCATTTAATCCTAAACAATCAAGAAGATTTTTTTTTGGCACAATGAGTAGTTTCGATAGGATATTCTATATATTCCTTCATAATTAACATGCATTGTGAGCTATGTTATATCCCTAAATTACACAGCTTCTGATGCAAAAAAACAAAAAAAAATTAGTTTTACTGTGGAGGTTTGTTACCTTTTAACATAATTCAATGCGTTACATAGATAATTTAGAGAAATCGAGAATTGGGTTTAATGCCTTTGTAATGAATCCATTAGGGAGAAAGGGAAGAAAAGAGGAAAACAGGAGATAATTCTAGAGAGAACAGCTTCAAAATGCAGGGACACAGAGCAGTCTCCTGTAGCAGTTAATTGGTTGAAATGAATGTTCCTTGAGCACCGGCTGTGCCAGGCACTGTGCTAGAGGCTGAGCTGCACCCTCACTGTCTTGCTCTTCTGGGACTAAAGGGAGAGGCCATTGGAAGTAGACAAAGGGCTAAGTGGTGGGAAGTAGTTAGCGCTGGGGGGTAGCAGAGAATAGAACAAATTTTAGTAAAGAAAAAACTGGAATAGAATTATTGAGGAGGTCAAAAACAAGTTTAAAATCTCAGGGACTGTGTAATTCTATAAAGTTGAGGGGGACCTATGCAATGATAAAAATAAAATATTTGTTAGAATATATGTCCCTAATCACTGTCTAAATTTAAACCACTGAAGCAAACTTATTTTTAAGCACACTTTTTTTTTTTTTTAATGAAGTCTCTCCCCTATTGCCTAGACTAGCCCCTGAACACCTGGGCTCAAGGGGTCCTCCTGTTTCAGCCTCTTTAGTAGGCTTGAGCCACCATGCCCAGCTGCAAGTGTTACTTCTTAAAAAGAAAAATTAAGAAGAAGGTTGACTCAGTTGTTTGTATCTAGCTGAACAGGTAGTAAAATACTGTGATAATCACCTCTAATACAGGCTTAATTGCAAAGCAATGCATACAGCAAGGGTATATTACCATGTCTCCTATAATCCAAATTTATAGAAACTATTCTCCACAAGAAAGCAAATGTGAGTCAAATTTTGCTTTACCTGTAAGGCCAATTGATATGTTCATAAATATATTCAGGATAAACCTAAGATAGGGGACTGAATGATCTAAGGAACAGCATCTCTCTCACATCATCTGTCTCTCTCTTGGGGGGTCTTTGGCATTGGTTTCCTATTGACTGAATGATTTTCATCCTCTCAAATATCTATAGACAAGTTCTTTTGGACCAGATCAAAACCAGGTGTTCCAGAGTAACTGTACCAGAGATGGTTTTCATAGCCCCACAATAGGTGCCTAGGAGGGGATTATAAAAAACTATCAATCCTATTTATCACAGGACCAAAACTTTGTCACTGGGAACACTAATCTTACAACACTTCTCAGCAAGCATTTTATTACACTCGTGTAATCCTCACAGACTAATCACATTGCTCTCAGGACTGGAACACTCTTCCCTGGCTGTCCAGTGCCCTAGGACACACCTGGCCCACCAGCCCTGCACACACACATGGCCTTGTCTCTGGCTGTGGTGCCCTCAGCCCTCTATGCTCTGGATGTACTGATTCACACTGAGTTCCCCAGAGTACCATGCTCTTCCTCCTCTGTGGAGGCTGTGTCTTCTGCATAGAACCTCCTTTCTGCCTCCCCTCCTAGACATCTGGACTACTTGCAGCACTGTGACCGTGAGCCTGATTGAGGACAACCAGACAGGGAACCACCCATGCCTGATAGCACTTAAAGCCCTCTGTAGGACAAGCTTCTCTTCAAGCATTTCATACAGCTCCTTCAACAACGGCCTTAACTTGCATGTTATGTTGAAAGTCACTGAAAAGGTACAGGTAACAAATTTTCTCTGGAAGGAACAACTTCTCCCCACCACCCAAGATCTCCACAAGCTGTGCTCTGCTTTTCACCTTCTTGTCCTCCAGGTCCCTGACTGTCCCCATTCTTGCAGCTGGCCTTGGTGCCTTTCTGCATACATATTGCATCTCTGGGACACTCCACAGGCTGTATGGAAGCTCCAGCTTATCCTGGAGGGCTTATGGACACAGATTCCTGGGCCTCAGCCCCATTGTTGGAGTCAGTCCAGTGGGGGCATTTGCATTTCTGACAAGTCCAAATGATGCTGACTGTGCTGGTCCACAGTCCACACTTGGACAAATCATTGTTCTACACTGTGCTCTCTTTATTAATTGCCGATGGTGTGTTCAAGCTCTCATTTAAATAGTATTTATATAACAATCTTTTTTTCCCCTCTTCCTCTTGCTCAATCACCTATGCTTTTTTCCCTCAATTTTCCCCCCTGCTTCCTCTTCTCCTGCCTGTGCTTTAGGTCTTCTAGTCACCCTGCTGGGCTTTGTTTAGCTGTGCTCATAGCTAACAGGACAACAATGGCTCCCATCTCTGGCTCCATTATGTTCACCTCTAAAATATCAGATGTAGCTGTGCATTCTGCCAGGCAAACTAATCTGTGATATTTCAAATGCATTTCATGGACCAGAATAAACTAGCATATTTGAGCAAAGCTGTGTTCTGGATATATTAAAGTGTAAAAAACTGGCATGAAAATAAGGTCTCATGTAAACAGGAGATTATTATTACTTAGAATCCTATAATGTGCCCATCATATGGATCTCTAGGGCATTTACAAACCCATTTTTACATAATTATGTGAAGAACATGTATTTTATATGAGATGGTGAAATTAAATACAAAATAGGGCATTTTGAAATGGCTGTAATGTTTTAAATGAAGAAATGAAACTGTTACGAGACATATGTAGGAGAGAAAATTTATAGACAGCAGTTTTTAAGAGGCTCTATTAATTCCAAAGAAAACACAGAATGAAAATGAAATACCTAAAGAATAAAATGAGAGGTCTCCCATAAAAATCAGTCTTCGTGATTCAAGCGGTTAGGCTTGCTTTCTAACAATATGAATTTTACAAGGTGATGCTCACCTACATTAGCATTTCAATGGCACAATATTTTTGTTACACAGAGTTACAACTGCTGTAATCTGCCCCTTCACTCTTCCCTCTGATCTTGGGTGTGATCCAAAAGGTACAAAAATATGGCTGGCTGTTGAATTGTGTGTCAGTTTCCTACCTGTAACAACCTAGGCTACTGTTTTTTACCCAGTGGCTGGATATTTGAGAAAAAAAAAAAAATCTAACAAACAAATCAAATTCATCTTATGACCAGAAAGAATCCAACTTAGAAACTAACTTTTGGAAATGAAGAGTATTTTATTCTACATCAGAGACAGAGGTCTAGTGTAATGTCCTGCACAGAGGGAAATCCCAGGAATGCTTACAAAGTTCTAAATAAATTTTAGAATGAACCAAAGGATTCAAGAAATATATATTCTTACTTCAAAATTTAGTAGTGACATTTTGTTTCTAATTTTTAAGTGTGACATATGTCCTCATGAAGAGCATAAAATATAAATGTGAAATCACTTTACAAATTTAAATTGCTATCAAGTTATTTTGACAATTTGCCTTTCCTCCAATTTGATCTTCAGCTTCACCATGCACTCTCTTCCAAGTATGCGAATTGTAGGTCTACCTATTTACCCAATCTGCTCTGGTGGAGAAGGAGAATGATGTTTTTGCCTATTTCAGTGGAGGTCCTTGGGGTGTCTACATTAGAGGTACCCCTATATCTTACCTCGTAGGCACAACAAGACTTTAGGTCCCAGGAGGTACAGTCTTTCCTTCTCAAAGGTCATGACCAGAAAAGGCTCATGGGTTTTATTTGAACTATGGCAAAGACATCATCAAGTGGGTACTTGTCTAGATGGAGCAAAGAGGGATTCTAAGCAGACTTACATGTATGTTATTTACATAGCCACCTTCTGAAATAAATAGGTAATAATTGATAATGTTACTGCACATGCACCACAAACCTTGCCTTACTCTTAACAACCACCCTACTGAGGTACATATTTTTATAGACATGAGGAGGGAGACAAGATCCTAAATAATTGAACCAGAGTCACATAGAGCCACTAAACAGCAATGTTGGGACTTGATCAAAGTTCTATTTGACTTGAGAATCTGGTGTCTCAAGAAGCCTTGACTGATTTCCTTCCCCTTTACCTATGTAGCTAAAGACCATGCCTTATTAGGGTAAAGAAACCAACCGTGCTGTTACCATACCAGCCTGGATGGAGAATCTTTGCCACAAACCACTGTCACTGAAGGTCATCTGTACTCATGAGCCGTCCCTGCAGCCATAAAAATGTATCCCCCTAGATCACCATAAATAAAGATGTACATGTGTTCATCAAGTAAAGGAGATGTTGGCTCATAGCCCGCGGCTCCCTTAGCCTGACTTCATGATTTACATGGTTCTACTTGTCAAAATTAAGCAGCATTCCTCTTCACACACAAAATATCCAAGGTTCAATCAGATGAATTATGTTTCCAATATCCTGATAAACTCATAGTCGCTTTTGCTACAAAATATGCAGCTATAACCCAAATTAACACTATGGGATTGGCAAACAGAGAAATGATGTCATCTTAAGAAAGACATCATGTAGGTTCATATATGACTTTTCCCAGTATATTAATATGTAGTAGTAAATTATAGCAGTTGAACACCAGATATTCTAGTGCAGAAAGCTGCAGAAGAATGTTGTGTGCTCTGTACAGTTCTCACTGTTCCTCTTCCTGGCTCAATTTGGCCATATGCCTTGTCCTAGAAAGGCTTATACAGTTCTTCCCATTTAGTCTTATCTCCATAACTCATCAGCCTCAACCCCTCCATCAAATTACTTTAAGTAAAGGCTCATATATATATGTGCTATATATATATATATATAAAGCACTTCTTTATGAGGAATTTACCACGTCTTTTCAATGGCACTGACTTTTAATTAGGTTTATTCATCCTGAGAATACCAGGTTGCTTATCTTTTGGGCAGTCTGTTCTATTTTTCCCATAAGCCTTGCCATTATTAATGTATCATTCTTCAGAACTCCAGATTTTTTCAAAAACACGTGTATTGTGTTACAGCAGAAACACCTGCATTGGAAATAGCTTGGTAACCATATTTGCAAAACTTCTGCAAAGAAAGAATAACTTTCCACTGCCTCTTAGATTCTAAAGGCAATAGATTTGGTTATGCTCTTATCACTCTGAATTGGCTAAGTTTTCACAAAATTAACACTCAACTCTGGAGAAAATATTCTGTTGTTCATTAACTATACAACCACTAAAATTTCAATGATGCTTAAGTAATATTAATACATTATGAGGTTCTCAAGATGGCTTGAGGCATTAGAATCTGTGAATTCCAAAGAGAACAAATGGCACATAAACCTTGGAGGATGAATTATCAGCTTCAAAACAGAATATTTACTACAGTGAAGTGGCCTCATTGTTCACCATCGTTATGCCCCATGGATGCCTCACAGACTTTAGGGAGGAGTAAAGCCGCAGCGAGTCGTACAAGGTGTCAAGAGACCAAGAAACCCGTCTGTGCTCAGGTTTGCTGCCTGGTGGCTGGAGGCCAGCATATAAAGATGTTGCAGTGATCAAGTGTGCCAAGGGAATTCCCTTTTAATTCTTGGCAAGATGATCACCAAGATTCTGGAAATATATTCATTCAAAAACGGCCATTTTTTTCTTCTTTTGGTTTTATAGGAATTGGATAAATAAGACATCCAGAGAAAGAATAATATGGGAGAGGAAATCTGCTTCATGAATTGTTTCTTGAGTCAAGATCTCAACGGGTGGACACCAGGAGATGCTCATCACCCATCCTTTCAAACTCCCACTGCCACCACTTGTGTCTTGTGGACATTAGCAGGAGCATCTGCACAGGCACACACACACTGCTGTCATCCTGATCTAGTTTCAGCTCCATCCCTGGGGATCATACGATGTCCAAACACTGATGTAGGCAACTCTCTCTTCAAAGAGTATACAGATCCCTTTGAAAGGGGGCAGGAAAGAATCTCATGGCTTCCTCCCAAATCTTGACAAATTCAGTTTGTTACTGTAGAAGTATATACAAACGTGAAATTGCAAGCTCTTTATGTCTAAAGTGCACTACAGCCATAAACCAAAAGAAATTTACAAAGAAAAACAAATCCATAAGACAATAAAAACTTAAGTTAACCACATAACTTCAACATAATAGATAATATTGTTGAATGGTTTACTGAAACTCTGCCACTGTTCCCATATGAATGTGTCCCAACTGGAAGAGTGTATTTTCCATGGTATTGTCAGTTCACCATTGCTCTGTACCCGTGGAAATTAATTTTTTACACTCCTGTTCTCTATTTAAACCCCTCCAAACCCTTAATATTACTGAACCTTTGCTGGCACGAACACGTTATTATCTCCATATCTAATCTGCCTCTGTTCTTCCCTGAAAAATGTTCTACAACTATACTACTACTAGTTGACACTAATATCACAGTAAACACCATCACAATACGACAACCGGATGATCAAGAATGCACTCGTATTCATTCTACTTAAATTACTACCGCAATAAAAACAAGTGCAGACATCTCACTCAAGGAAACTCACTAATCTCCAAGAATATATCAAGACCCAGATTTGAGGATGATCAACTTTGCACGGAAGTGTCTAAAACAGTACACTCCAAACGTTTTGGGACCAGGGACTGGTTTCGTAGAAGACAAATTTCCCACAGACTGAGAGGGTAGGACACAGGAGGGAGAATGGTTTTGGGATGATTCAAGCACATTACATTTATTGTGCAAACTTCTCTGCTAATGATAATCTGTATTTGCAGCTGCTCCCCAGTGCTAGCATCACCACCTCACCTCCACCTCAGATCATCAGGCATTAGATTCTAATAAAAAGAATGCAACTTAGATCCATCACAGGTGCAGTTTACAGTAGGGTTCCCACTCCTATGAGACTCTAATGCCCCTGGTGATCTGGCAGGAGTGGAACTTATGTAGTGATACAAGCAATGGGGAGTAGCTGTAAATACAGGTGAAGCTTCCCTTGCTCCCTTGCCGCTCTTCCCCTGCTGTGAGGCTCAGTTCTTAACTGGCAGTGGACCAGTACTGATCTGCAGTCCCGGGGGGTTGTGGACTAAAAGACAGAATCCATGTTCTACATGACTGAACAACAGACACAGAGTCAGACATTTCTAGGTTCAAATCCCAGCTCTCTCACTTGTATTTTTGTGATATTAGGCAAGTTGCTTGGCTAATCTCCCTTAGCCTTACATTCCACATCTGCAAGACAAGAAAAGCAGCTCCCGTCTAAGAACATGATAACATGGATTAAGTGAGATAATGCTAGTCAACTATTTAATTCATAGTTTTTATTTCAAAATACTAAGGGAGTATAAATGTTTTTCTTACATGGATACCCTGTATGATACTTAAGTTATAGTTGAGTCCTCTGTAAATGTTAGCTGTTTCTATGAATTTACCAACATTCATTCAGCAACTACTTATTGTGTGTCAAGCACTGGATTCTGTGCTTGAGACTCAAAAAAAAAAAATGCAGAGTTTATATTCTCAAGGCAATCAAAGTCTGGAGAACATGTAAGACAGGACAGTTAGATAAACCTCAATAAGTCTGCTTGTGAGAGAGAGAAACACGAATGTAAGAGATGTCTGCTAGGGGCTCTGAAACAGGCCATCATTGACTGGTCCAGGACTTCATAATTTCCAGGTAAAAAAGGCAAGTTGGACTTACGTTGTGACAGGATTTAGGGTCCCAAATCTCCCTGGCTACTTCAATCAATATATTCCAGGGCAGTATTTTCCTAAATTATTATACACAGAAAAAGTGAATATTCACAATGTTATTTTTCACTTTTGTTCTGAATCAAAACCATTTTTTTCTTTCATTTTCCTTTTGAAGATTAAAATTTAGAGATGTTTGATATTGAAATGAAATATCTTTCTAGAACTCTCCAGCCCCCATGACATAATGACAATTGACCCCACTGAATGCTAAGTTTTCAAACGCACAAAAGACTGTAGATTCTAACCTTTGATATTTTGTCATTCCATTCTGCTTATTCAGAAAATGGATCCATCTGTAGGTGCAAAATGCAATTTTCAGGAAAATGACACCTTAAAATATTCTGACACAATGTTCCATCAGCAGTCCTTATAGTTAGACAAATAAAGACAATGAAGAGCCACGCAGACCTGTTAACATCTGCTCAAAACCTGCGCCTGCATTTCCTTGCCTCTGCTAGCACTAACTCAAGCTAGAATTCATTTAGATAATTCCTTAAGCTCAGAATGCTTAGCATGTCACATTTCCACCAAGTCTCATTTATATAATTAGTGCTAACATATGGCCCACAATCAACATTGGAGATTTGGAATCATTTTTAGCATGCCGTTAGACCTGAAGGGGTATGGATTCAATATGGAGGGAAGAGAATTAGGCATGCAAATTCCATTTACGATAACAAGAGCGTAGCAATGGAAATTTACCCCCAAAAGGTTTGGCTGCTAATCACATAGCAAGCAGAAAGAATTACATTCTTAATAACCTTCACCAAGTGCAATAAAAGGAAATAGAAGTTTGTTTTATGTGACACTTTTGGTTACTATTTCTCCCCTAAACTCAGAAGTATTTTACAAACTATTGCTAACAATTAAGATTACCCCAACAAAATTCTTTTACATGGTCTGATTTAGAAATCTAAGTCAAAAAAAAAATAACCTTTTCGGCATCATTCACTAAGGATTCATGATCTATAATGTAGAATTCATAGTAGCCACTCTTTTCCTGGATTGCACTGGATGATCTTCCTACTGATCTTTCATTGAATTCTTGTTTCAAATACTGACTTTTCCAAAACTTTTGATAGCCCAAATCTATTCCTGTTTCCTTAAATTTTTTAATAATTAAAAAACTTTCAGATAACAGGAAGACAAAAGAAAAAGAATGGCTAATTGATGAAATCAGGTTCCAGCTTTCACAAACCAAATATTCAACCTATAAATAGAGAAAGAATTCCCCTAAACCAACATACCTTATTTTGTCCCTCAATGTCACTAATGCTCCTGACAGTAGTACTTACTGAGTAAGTACTTGCTACATGCCAGGCAACCTAATGCACACTTAAATATGATGCCTCTTGATCCTCACAAAACCCTCTAAACTGAAATTATCTTGATTTCCCAGACAAGTAATTTGAGGTCATATGACTGGACTAAGGTCACTTAGGTAGTAATGGCAGAGGCTGCTAAGTCCATGCTTTTGATCACTATACTATCTTGCTCCCAAGTTCTTAATTCTCTGTGTATCTTTGACTTTTACATCTTTAAGACTTTATAGTGAGATAGCCATTAAGTCTTACCGGGTCTTAACACCAGCATTACTCAAGTCTGTGTTCATCCCAAGCCATCTCTTTAGATTAGGGTCTCAAATATGAATTAAAGTAAATAAACCCAAAAGTGCATTTCAAATTTAAGACTTGATACTTCAATCATTATTGCTTTCTAAATAGTACCTTCCCAATTCTAACAATTATCAAAATAGCTATAGAATTGTTTTGGTTCATTATTATATCCCAGCACTTAATGCAATGACAGCATACAGAGGTGTTAAAATGAGCGGCAAATGTCTAGCTGAACCAGGAATCATGACACCTGGGTTCAGTCCCGGTTCTACCACAAAACAGCTGTGTGATCTTGAACAAATCACTTAACTCTTCTAAATTTAAATGAAAACATTTGTGAAATGAGGAGATAGGATTAAATAAATCTAAGAAAGCTTCCATCAATATGGTCAATCATTCCTATGCTGTGAAACCTACTTCCCTCCCTTTGGGAAAAAAATTAAATTCTTCAGCCTGGAATCCTGACTAGCTACACTTTGTTCTCATGAGGAAGTTTCATGAGACATTTTTAAAAACCTTCAAATTCAAAAGTTGGGTTTTACCCTTAAGTTTTTTGCCTCCTAACTATGAAAACCGGGCAAATTACTTCTTGTAGGTATCCGTCTCTTTAGCTTTAAAGGAAACAGTTGGAATCTAGATTCAGTATTCTAAAATGTTGGTCTGTGAATGAAGCATTCTATAGTCCACACATAAAGCTATTTCTATTCAGTTTAAAGGGCTCATTCTGATTATCTTACATTTTTACATTAAAATATCCGTTTTTTATGCCCGAGTAGCACTCTATGGTGTACATATTTTATTAATCCAATCATGAATTGATGGGCACTTAGGTTGCTTCCACATCTTTGTGATTGTGAATTGTGCTACAATAAACATTTGACTGAAAGTGTCTTTTTGATAAAATGACTCTTTTTCCTTTGAGTAATTATCCAGCAGTGCAATTGCTGGATCAAATGATAGGTCTGCTTTTAGTTCTTTGAGGAATCTCTAGACTATTTTCTATAGATGTTGCACTAGTTTGCAGTCCCACCAACAGTGTGTACATGTTCCTTTCTCTCCACATCCATTTCAGCATCTAATGTTTTGGGACTTTTTGATAAAAGCCATTCTCACTGGAGTTAGGTGTTGGATGGAACTGGAGATCATCCTCCTAAGTAAAATATCACAAGACTGGAAAAACAAACACCACGTGAACTATTAAATTAGAACTAACCAATCAGCACTTATGTGTACAGGGAGAAGTAAACAAAACTCAATGGAAATCATGCAGGTGGGAAAGGAGTGGGGAGGAGAGGATGGGTGAAATCATATCTAACCGGTACAATGTACACTATCTGGGTGATGGGCACACTTACAACTTTGACTCAAGCAGTACAAAAGCCATCCACATAACCAAGACATTTCTACCCCCATAATATTCAGACATAAAAGGGAAAAAAAAAGAAAAAAATATTCTTTCTTCTAAGAATGATGTTTTTTGAAAACATCCTTTATACATAACAAAACTTTGGCAACTCAAGTTAGTCCAATGTCTCTAAGAATGCTCAGGAAGGCTCCATTTCCCCTAATAGTCACTTTAGTCTTCTGTTTCTACTGAATTTCCCTATGCATCCTGTATCCTCCCCCTCCTATGATGGTTCCTTTCTCTGCAGCCTCTAAATAGGTTCAAAAGTAGAACTCCTTTTTAAAAACTCATTCCCATTCTAAAATACCAGCACTGTGTGTAATATGTTCCCCCTACAAGTTAGTAGTAATGGAAGGGAAGTTCTATTACAGCATAGCCTGATAAACAATCTACAAATTAATGTTCACTGGTTCTGCAAAGATACCAGCACTGTGTTTAATATTTTCCCCCTACAAGTTACTAGTAATGGAAGGGAAGTCCTATTATAGCATAGCCTGATAAACAATCTAAAAGTTAATGTTGCTTGGTTCTGCTCTTGAAAATCCCTTGGGCATTTCCATCCTAGATAATTTCCTCCCTGACCTTCTCTCCCTGGGCCCCAGCTTTTTTTTTTTTGTTTGTTTCCCTAAATTTCTATGTGTCTCACAAAGAGCATATCAGATGGGAAAACTTAACACTTCAAGAAGTTAACTGACTTGCCTAAGTTGACAAAGTGAGTAAGGGAAAGCAACAGACTCAGCCCCAAGCCTTGGGATTCGAGAGTCCACATTTTCCCCACTTCCTGTCTCTGCCAAGGAGCAGAATGAGAGTCTACGGTCCATGCCTTTCCCTCAGCATGTGGTAAGTTAGATTGGCTGGTTATTCTAAGAACACACATGGACAGGAACTCAATTTGGTCCAGCGAAAGGAGGGTGCCCTGTGGAGTATTGCCATAGAGATGCAAGACAAGGAAAAAACATAGGAAAGGAATTGGAAGGAAAGGAAATCTGAGTTGTTGCTTAGCCAGGCAGTTCACTCGAATGACTATTTTTAAAACTAAAATGGTATGAAATTCCCTTCCTATTCCCTTCTCCCGTTGTAAAAAGAGGAAATTGAATTAATTTAGATCTTCCAACAAAAGGCAGCTCCTCCTTTCCCACAATGAATCTCCTCTACATCGTCAACATCACAGACCTGTATCTTAGTCCTGAGTCTTTTTTGAGCCAATGAAAAAATTCCCACCCACTGAGCTGCTCCCATTATTTCCATGGCTGAATAGAAAGAACTATTTGGTATAAAATTGTCAAATGAAACTCCTTTTGTACTATGAAAAGATAAAACGACGAGCCACACCTTTGATTGCAGACACAGACCACTGCCACCATTTAAAGGAGAAATGTCCATATTACTGCCAACAATGACATTTCCTTTCTACTGAAATAAACAGTGAAGGGTTTCAGCACTTACTTTAACTCTACAGTCAACCCTTGAGCTCATTTATAACATTAAAGTGTGCTTAAATGAGGGAGAACATTGTTTTGATGGAAATCAAAAAATTTATCTAAAATGAGTGACATTTACTTATAAAGACAAGCATGGCACAAAATGTTATTTATGTGTGTAGATTGTATTGTGAACTTCTCGATGTGTACGTATATCACTACTCATGGCCAAATCACATGTGTTCATGTATGATCACATGAATTCACCTGTATGTGAAATGTGTTATAGTGTACCAACAAATTAACTTCCAGCATTAGAAGAACGGGAGCCCAGAGGAGTACAATTGTTAATTTTGCAAAGAACATGCTCATCATCTGTGATGATTTTCATAGAGGAATTAAACTTTTAAATATCATTACCGGAACAGTTCATGTGAAACCAAAATGTGCTATATATAGGAGCTTGAAAAATAGAAACAGTGTTGATCAAAGTTTGACTCCAGTGGAACTTTTTCATTAGAATAGCTACAAAGAGTTTGCCTTTATCTGACCCAATAAATACTTTCTATGGTAAAAAAAAAAAAAAAAGAAAAAAACTCTACTTTTTTATTGTAATATAAAAGGAATAAATATTGTACCTGAATTTAAAAAGACCATTTAATACAGCTTGCATTCGTCACCTCTATAAAATATGTAATAGTTCCTCAAAAAGTTAAACATAGAATTATCACATAATCCAACATTCCATTTCTAGGAATATATCTCCAAGAATTGAAAGCAGGGACTCAAACACACATTTGTACATTAAAGCTCATTATTCACAATAGTCAAAAGGTGGAAACAAATCAAATGTCCATCAACAGATGCAAGAATAAATAAAATGTGATATATACATGAAAAAAATGTATTATTCAGCCTTAAAAAGGAATGAAATTCTGATATATGGTACATCAATGAACCTTGAAAACATTATGCATGGTGAAATGAGCCAAGCAGCAAAAGGACAAATACTGTATGATTCCACATTTACGAGGTACCTAGAATAGGCAAATTCAAATTCATGACACAAAAAGTAGAATGTAAGTTACCAGTGTTCAGAGGAGGGAAGAACATGGAATATTTTCTAATGGGTACCTAGTTTTTATTTAGGATGATGGAAAAATTTTGGGAATGGATACTGGTGATGACTTTGTAATATTGTGAATGTGTTTAATGCCACTGAATTCTCCATGTAAACATGATCAATTTGGTTGTATTTTACCACAATAAGGTTACATAATAGTCTTTCTGGGTTTGGAGTTATTGGTGGTAAGCATCACAAAGAATTGGGTAGGTCGTGTAAATTATTACTTTTATTTTTACCTAGAGAGAAACAGAATATTCACTGGCCTTAAAATAAAAAAATGTATCTGTGGCAGAAGGAAGGGGATAGATGTTTCCTAAAATGTGAGCACAGAACA
Organism: Lepilemur ruficaudatus; assembly: GCA_963574885.1. NCBI lineage: Eukaryota > Metazoa > Chordata > Mammalia > Primates > Lepilemuridae > Lepilemur > Lepilemur ruficaudatus. The sequence goes on from CAUYRT010010188.1 coordinate 33,493, forward strand.
CAGAAATCCTAGGGGTCTGAAAGGAAAACAGTTTTCTAGCCAACCCCACTGAGTAATAAAAACTCCAGGGTAGTTACAAGTTTTTTTTTTTAAGACTGTAATACAAAATCACCAATATTTGGGATTTTTATCTATAAAAACATGAAGTTTATACGATTCAACTTAACACCTGGAATGCTACCTTGCCACACCCTCCCCATCTTACTATGGGCTCAGCCAAGGTTAAAATTTATCACCTCCCAAGCTCTCCGCCACCACCACCACCACCACCACCACCAGGCAAATCACTAACAGTGTGCATGGGAGTGTGACAGGATGGGATCTATACACACTCCTCCAATCCACACACAAGAGCCAGCCAGTAATGTACCGAATCCAGCAGATCATCTGGAAACATGGCTGCCCTTGTCATCTTCAGTCTTCTCGAGGCTAGCTTGGAGAATACAGGCGTTGTATCACCAGGCTTCTGACTTTTCAAAAAGAATCCAGAAATCTGGACCTGAGATTGAAATCTCTTAATTTTTAAAATGTTGTATCCTTTTTTCTTTTAAACACTCTGCATGCTCAGCTCAAAAACTGTGGGCCCAACTCACTCCACATACCTGCCAGCGTGTGTCCTCCGCTGTATGGAGATGACCCAACTGCAATGAGCAATTGCCTGATGATTCAGCCCTGGACAGTTCTAGACTTTCCTTTGTTAAGTCAAACCCCATCTTATACCCTCACTGCTTGCTTTCTTCCTCCTCTTTAGTTGGTCCAGGTTCTACGATTTGCCTTGGGCTCTTGAAATGGAAACAAGTTTCATGTAATCTGGCATGTAGGTGCGTTTGAGTGGGGAGGCATTGCAGGGAGAGGGTGGTAAGGATGAAGAATAGGATATAGTCTCAACTTACTCTTGGAGTTAGGGCAGCTCGTGGCACCTGGGTGGACTCTTTGAACAACAAAACCAGTGTGTTGAGAGCTCCTCTCCAGCTTACTGCACTGCACATGGAAGTGAATTCTCTAACATACACTGAATCAAACTGAGTGGCAACTAGTAGTTTCTGGCAGACAGTGGAGATTTGTTATAGGGAAAGATAAAAGAGCAAAACTAAAGAGGAAGGTAGAACAAAATCTTGTTTTTTCTTTCCATATGATAATAAATCTGCTTTCCCAGTTGTTAAAAACCAGGACATGCCTCAAATGAGACAATCACTTTTTGAAGTGATATCCTTAAATTATACAAAAAGATGAATTTTACATTCTTTTACAGACAATAGTCAAGAAAGGTTCATTTTTATTTCTCATGACAGCTTCAACAGTCATATGTGACTAGCACTGACGACTTATCCAGGCTTCTCAGATATTTAACCCAGGAATGGCCTTTTCCTTTGGAATTTTGGCAAAGCACACCCTACACACTCCACAGCATTTAATTAACCGGAGACCGTTCTCAAGTACACTTAATTATAGGTCAGTATTCCGACTATATAAATCATGGAAAAGGAAAGGAAATGACACAAAAGCCCTAGACTAATATAATTTATAGCTATCTGAACTAACACAAGGAAAGAATGGTACTGTGCTATAATTAAAGATTAGGTTAGTGCCAAAAATCATAATTTTCTGCCTGGCTTTAAAAGCAAATGTCATGTTAATGACAGTTAACTTTTGATTACGCAGAGATGATTATATATAGTTTGTGGATTATCTATGCCCTCATTTTCTTTCCCTCTTTCTCATGTTGCTTTATTGCTAATTAATCCCTCTATCAGAATTCTGATTAAGGAAAGGAAGAGAAGTAGAAAATCAAATTAGTCATTTTGGCTGACTGTTAGCTGCCTCGGTTAAGACTCTTGGTTAAGCTAATGTGAAAAATGCCTTTCTGGATTTCAATCCTCTATACTACTCTGACTTTTAAACGAAGATTATCTGAAGTTGAGTATCCTGGGAAGGTATAACATTATGCTACAGATTATAGTCGTGTGATATTTTTATTTTATTGTGTGACCTGAGACCAACGCGTAAAATTCAGGAACTCTTCTGTATTCAATATATTAATTTATAAAACAAATAGAATCTCAGGAATAATTCTACACACCCATCACCATCACACATCTCAAAATTATCATGCTACCTGTGAAGCATTTGCACCCATGCCATATTCCTTATAAACACCATACCATAAATAAGATGATACAATTTATAATATTGAAACAAATTTCAAGGGGTGTCTCTAAAATACAGCTCTGGGAACCTAAGAAGTTTTCCAACAATGAAGTTCCAGAAGATCCAGATCCGCTCAAATTAATTTTTCAACTTATATATTCTTCTAATATATCATGAAACAAAATTCACCTAGCCTGAGCCAATTCATTGGTGGTTAACGTAAGACTAAAAATGAGTAGAAACAATGAACAATTGGACAGAGCTCTCTGCCAACAGGCCTGCAATAAAAATACGCCAACAGACTGCCATGTTGTTGCAATTCCGTTATGATTACGCCATATTAGAGTAATCATGTAGGAAAGCGAAACAAACAATCCAATTTTTGAATTTTAACGCGATTCCCTTATCCTGCCAGGCCTACTTGAAAACACTGCACTGATTTCCCATCATTTAGTCGTCTTACTCTAACATATGGCAGCGCATTCTGTGTCCCAGGGATCGTGAAAAATCAGCACAAACCTAGTTTTCCAATATTTGCCTATAGAATTAGGGGTGTGAATGTTTCAGAACATTAACAACAGATTTTTAAAATTAAATTCACTTCTGCTGTGAACTCATAACGACCACTCTATGAGCAAGGAGGTGATAAAAAGAAAGCTGAGATGCTAAGTGACAGAGCTGAAATAGGATAGGCTTTCAGGTTTTCATATACTGCCACAGTTTTGGTTTATTAAGATTTTTGTCTATTTGCTTTGGAGGTCATATACCTATTGCTTACCAGAGATGGAAAGGAATTAAGTACTATCTTCTTTTTTCAAACTACTGGAGCTCGGTAGGATATCCACATATAGGATAACATAATGTCTTTGTTCTATACCTGAATGTAACAAAGCAATTTGACTTCTGTTTAAAACCTGCAGCAGAATATGAAAGTGCCTTATGGATTAAATCAGCCAGCTACAGCCCATTACTGAGCTTTAGGAAGAAAATGACAAAACATTAATAAACAGCTACCTTTCAAAAAATTTCCACCTCTGGAAAACATAAGTTAATGCAATCATAGTCCAAAAGGAATGTAAACCAATATTATAATACCACATGATAGAGTTCGTTAAACACTTCAAGTCTTTAGGGTGCCTTTTGGAATTGCAAAATATTTCTGTCATATCCCTACAGTAATTTGGTACTCCAAAATACCATTAACTTTTAAATGTACCAATTTGCTTTTTGCTGCTTGATAAATCTTAGTCGTCAGTCATAGGCTCTAAATTTATTTTATGCCTTGTGATAGCTCAAAAACTTTTTCCAGTGTAGCAAATTCCTCCATAAAAAACTTGGAAATGAAATGGTATTTGGTCATAACAATATAGGAATATGGCTAGGCATTTTCTTCCTGGAGATTAAAATTGATATAATTATTTATGGCAGGAAAAATTATTCATATTTTGCTTATGAAAGCAAGCAAAACACTAACGCTAAATATAGCTGCAGCATACACAGTGTGAAATCATCGGTTTTTCATGCATAAAACTACAAAAAGGACAGAAGTTCCTATCAAGAGATGAGACACTTCAGCGTATTCATACACAATTGATGGAACAAGATCAAATCCAGTTTAGTAAAAAATTCATAGTATGTGATACGATCCCTTAGCAGATGTATAACTAAGAAAGACAAAAGCAATTTACATGTTCAAAGTCATCCAAACAATACATTAAGAAGAGCTATTCTTACCAGAAAGAACTGCCAGAATATCTCTGGGCAACATTGATCAGCCTGAGATGTGCCAGTAACTTTTCCACCCTGCAGCCGGAATTGTAGGCAAGCAGTTCTCAGACTAACAACTGGTAAAGCACCGCATTTGATTTTTCACTCCAGAAAGAGGCACAATGAAATGGCTTTGCCTCTCTTCGCTCGTCTGCCTGCCTAGCTAGTACCAAGGACACAGCTGAACTTCACAAGTCATGATGAACACAAAAACTCAGACAATACCTTTTGGCAAAATAACAATTGAAAAAGCTCTGTTATTTATCATCACGCTCTTCAAAGGGAACTTCATTGAGAAGCTGTGGGAAGTCTGCTTAACAAAACAAAACAAAAAAAAGTCATTTAATAAAGTTTCCAAGGATAGTAAGAATGGTTTTTATTCTCTTATTGGAATGTATACAGTTTATTAACTTACTGGAATATATAGAGAAATATAAATGCATGCATTTTTATGTGTACTTGAGTTTATAATTTTTTTTTTGTTTTTTAGTACTTTACTGGATGCTTTCTAATTTACTACATTACATCTTATTTTATTACACACTACCAAAAAATAAACAGATCATGGAAAAAGTGATCATTAAAGAACTATCAATAGTTTGCTTTATTTTTTAAGTAAATTATTTTAAAAATTATAAAAGTGGCCATTTTCTAAAGAATAAGTCCTCTGACCTTCTAGAACATTTGTTTCTTTCTCTGAGTGTTCTAATCTTTGCTCAGCTGCAGGTGCATGTGTTAGGTGTAGAATCCCCATTTGCTCTGCCCATGGAACCTCACTGTCTCTCCTGGCTGAAAGAGGTCATGATGTAAAAGGCAAAACTCTGCTCAAAGACAAGACCATGAAATGCAAAAGTCACTAGAGAACCTAACAAAGCTAACAAGTTTGAAAACAATTTTATTTGAAGTGACTTCTTGAAAAATTTCTTACCAGTGTGCAAAATTGCATTTAGGAAAAATTTTAGAATAGGCTTAGAAAAACAATGTGAAAGGCAAAATAGTTTTTTCTAATAGAATCATTTTCAAACATTTTCATGAAGATCTAAAAATAAGTCTACAGTGAAATAGTGTCATTATCAGTCTTTTTCCTCAAATCAAAAGTCAACAATTTTTAAGAGACTGAAAAGATGCAGAGAGTTATTTGAAAGAATGTTTTGTAGGATTTTTAGGATTTGCGTACTTTTCATTGCCTTTAAAAAAACAGATTCATATACAGGAACATAACCTTAAGTTTCTACTTCGTCCTAGAAAATTATTTTTCCTTTATTTATGACAATGTAGCTACAAATTGAAATGTCACAAATCTGAGTTATAGGAGTATTTTGTTTAAATTTTCTGAAAAGCAACAGATTTCTTCTGCCCACTTAAATGAATTTCTTCTACTTCCTTTAAGGATATTTTATTGGTAAACAAATTATATGGGCTTCCTATCTTCCATAATCATTAATTATTTTCTCTGCATAGGGAGAGAAATAAAAATGAAAGAAAGATTAGCACCTCCATGAATTCTGTCAGTCAGTTTTCTCAACCAAAGTAGCAATTAATTATGATATAATCCCACTGGCTGTTTCTTAATTAATAAATAGTATTTTCCTGGCCACATATCAAAGCCTCTCTCCATTAACGAACAGTCCTCTCTGAATAACTTGTTAAGTACAATGCCATTGGTTCCCATGTTATATTTAAAAATTTCTAAAAATACCAAATTAGATAAATCTTAACTTAGGAGTCACGTAAACATATAGAAGGGTTTGAGCTCACTGTAAAATTATAGAAATATTCAGTATGTAGCTGTGTGTATATAAATACATCCATATTTAGAACATTAAAATACACATTTAGTGAGTTCTTTAGGGTTGCTATTGAATATGAATATTAAAATGATGAAACTTAACATATTAACAACTTCAGTGACCCTGGTAGTAGACATCACTATACAAGTGAAAGCTACTGTAAATATCAGTGCCAGATTTTCCCAGGCCCCTCATTTTAGTGCCGGGGAGCTAAAAGTGGGAGAGGGGCCCAGTCCAGTTTTGCAATGACTTCAAGACACTATTAGGAGTTACTGCCTTCCTCCCCTTTCTCTCTGCTTGCCTTGTAGATCAAGAATGAGACTACAATCATCTGGAGTGAGAGGGCCAGACTTCTCCTATCACAAGGCCTATCACTTCTTCCTCATCAGAGCATGTGGTACTTGGACTGGGTAAACAGATCAAGATCTTTTTCTTGGGAATTTGTTTACCATGGAAATTAAAGGTATTGAAAGATATAGCTTGACATGAAATTGGAATCACCTCAATTGTTCAACCAAATATAGTACTGTAGAAGGAGGTAAGTTTAGAAACAAGTCCAGGAACTGGCTATGGAGTTGATACCTTCCAAACAACTAATAGGAACAGAGCCAGACTTGACACTCTCTGGCCTTGTGAAAGCAAGTAAGTACTTAAGTCTCATTCTACAAAACCTCATTGGTCCCTACTACTTGTTAGCAGGGCGGCCCCGTACTGTTGTAGCAGTTTGCACTGCTCAAGTCCAGGAGACACCATTCATATCTCCTACGCTGTGGGAATGTATAGACAAATGGATGCGAAAATGTGTACGAAGACATGCATAGATGCTTGCAAAGACACGTGAAGTCTACAGTTGTTCAGTGCAAATTTTTGTGACTGTACACCCATAACTCCATTGTGCTAGACTCTGGGTCATATATAGAAGTTAGACAACTCGCTGTAGACTTTACGGAAAATTTAATCTGGTATTGATGGATATGTAGAACTTGGCTAAGATAAAAATGGGGTTTGACAAAGGGAAGTCAGGATCGTTGAGCTATAAAACAGCCTATTCCAGATACTGGGGTACTTTATACATCTTGTACCCTAGCCACGGGGGAAGTGCAGAGAAATAAGGTGGAAAATAAACAACCAAATAATCAAAAGTCTTAAATGACATGCCAAGTAGTATAAGCTTTGCCTTGTGTGGTTGAAAGATGGGGGAGTTTTCAGGCAGCAGAGAGAAATAATTGCATATATACTTAAAATATATGCTTATAGAATGGAGACACTAATTATAAGAATCAGTGGCTCTCCTCAGATTTAATTCAATTCAGTGAGGCATAGAAAAGTAGTTTAAGGTATAGACTAAGCCAGATTACCTGGGTTTGAATCCCAAATCTGCCACTTGCAAGTTGTATGATCTTGAACATTCTTATTGGGGTGCATATCTTATAGTGTTGCTATAAGGATTAAATATCTAATGTTTAGAAAGCATTTGGAACTGTGTCTGGCACATAGTAGGCACTATATGTTTGGCAGATAAGCAAGTATTAACTGAACTATCACGTGCCAGGCATTGGTAAATCAGGTTGAAGAAAAGACAAGGAACCACCTGCTATGATGGAAGTTATAGAAAGCAACATTCAAGGGCCTATTGAATGGCTTTCATTGATTTTCTTAACGATTATGAATTAAAATCATTTGGGTTTGGGGAATATTGTAGAGAATTTTATGATGCTAGGTACAACCATATTTTCCAATTCCAGCAATGCACACAGATACAAAGTTAATGGTGGCAAAGCTTATGCCCCTGGAGGCATTCCACCTCTGATCCATTTCACTTTCATTCAGCATCATAAAAGCATAAGACTCCTCCAACTCAGCCCCCAAAGGAGAACTCTCTGCACTTCACCTGAGTTCAGACAGCTGTTGTGTTAATTTTACTTTATATATCCTCTTGTCATTAATTCTGTTTTAATAGACCCGTTTCTATTTCAGGGTGTTAGAATGTTATTTGACAGTATGACCAATAAAAGAGAAAACACCTCACTATTTTTCCATTAAAAGTAAAATATTCTGTATCAAAATTAAAATATTCCATATCAAAAGAGATTCCAGAATGCTGTCAATAGCCTTTTTAGAAATATCTAGACTTGCAACTGAGTTATCGTACTTCGTACCAGATCAGGAATCAACAATCAGAAATGGGAGGAAAAGAAGACTTAAGAACAGCATATTAAAATAGGTAGAATAAGATACACATTGTTCTTCATAATTGTTGAGAATCACTCTTTGTAATTACTAAGTTGTTTATATTTACTAAGAAAACATTTTTAAGAAGTCAACCCAAAGAAGTCACATTGGCCCATGTAGCAGCAGTGCCCAGGCATTACAAGTCGGCCACGCTGACAACAGGGGTGTTGGTGTTAGTGTTGGGAAGCTCTATTCCCTCTACAAGGGTGAGGGAGCAGATCTTAGAGGTGGGATAAAAAGAGAGGAGTAAGAATTTAGTAATGTAGCTGCTAGAAATGAACCATCAATTACTGCTACTTTTGTTTTTAAACCTACATCTTTAGAATCTAGCATGGTGTTTATAATTACGTAAGGGGACTCAACAATTATTTGTGGAATGAATGAATAATGACTAGTGTTTGTTGGTTTTGCTTATAATCATCTTCAGGCAGCAGAATAAAACCACTCTTTGCTCTTTCATAGTGATAGTTCTAAAACCATATTATAAACTACAGCTCAGAACATTTTTCCCCCTAAAATGCATTTTTACTGAAGATCATCAGTCACTTTTCTGCTTACTCTCAAAGCATGGTGAGATTTTCCTATAATTTATCCACAAGAATAGCTGGTATAATGTGCAAATGCAAAGATTTCACTATGCACTCTAACTTTCAAATCATTTATTGAAATATTAAGTAAGGTTAGTACCCGGGTTCATCTCCTAGGAGATTCCATTAGTAACCTGTTGTTCTGTTTCCTATTGAAATATTTGAAAATACTTTCCATGTGTTTTTGCTAATTCAATACACTACTTCCAAATGATACTGTAAATTTGGCAGTACTACAGCAGGGAAAATGTTCATATCGTTGCTTTTATGTGATGTCTTTTCTAAAGCTACTCTTTTAAACTAAATAGGCATTTCAATGTATAAAATAAAGATTAGGAGAAAACACAACCAAAACACTAATAGTGATCATATCTGGGTAACAAGATTCTTTTCTGTTTCAAGGTTTGGTGTGTACATAATTTCTTAAAACCAACCCAATTTCTAGGAATTACTAATGCAAAATAAGGATGATTTGTTAAGCTAGATTATTTAGGATATATGGTCTAGGAAACAAGAAGAGAACCTCTAGATGGAAGAAAAAAATTGTCCTATAATGGAGAGAATCTAAGTGAGGATTTGGGGGCTGGGAAGGCATTAACCACAAATATCTGCCTGTGGAGGGATATATGGACCTTACTTGGCTGTACAAGACCTTGAAAAGCATAAGCAGACAGTGAGATAACACTTTTTGCTGGGAAAGAAACTTAAGGCTATAACACCCCAACCACAAAAAAGAACTTGCAGAAATTAAATCTAGATTAAAAAATAATTAAGACTATAAGAAGAGAAGGAATAATCACGTAGCTGAAAGAAAAATCTTTCAAAATTGAAAAAAATTCTTTTAAGTACAAAACATTTCAGGCTGCAGAGATCACATGTTGTACCTAGGTCTTTCCATCTTTGTATTTGATGGTGCACTGAAAGTTGTTAAGGTGTTGTTACTTATCAGATGGATTATATTCTGGTAAAGGTATCAATCACACTTTGGGTACCTAATAGATGGATCATACTTGTGATACAAAAGGCATTTGAGCCCACTGAGATCAGATACACTTTTAAGTTAATCAACCCCTTTATGGCATTGTATAAGTGATGGAAATACTGACAATTGACACTCACTCTACAGCTGCTAGCTTCCAATGGCATAAACTGATTTAGACTTCAAAATTTCACCGCAATGTCAATTTTGCTTTTGCAAATTGTTTATCTATTCTCAATATGCATCAACTTTGACTTACAAGTGCTTTGTTCAAAAATATTTATAATCCCTTGAGTCTCTCCTTTTCCTGTTAGATCCAGCAATAAAGCAATCACTCTGAACAAAGATAGAGTCTGGTTTGGGAATACACCTATGTTACGGGGGTAAAAAAGTAATCCTTTGGTATGTGTTTGTCATATTTGCTGCAGAGCACAGTAAGTTTTCTTATTCTCTGCCAGCTGGCACTAGTATGTATTGAAAACATGTAAAATTTCTAGCACCTATTCTTACCAACTCATTTGAATGCATACCAAAATCAGCTTAAGTAGTACACTTTTAAAAAATACACTTTAAAAAGATTAGTATGTTGAGGAAAAGAATAGACTGGTGTGTCTACCTACATGTCAATTCGAGGTAACAGTATGTTTTAGTCTGTGTTCCGAGTATGAATAGTTCTTGGCTACACAAACTTTAAAAGCCACAGGTTATTTTGCATGTTTCTGAGGCTCTGGCCACATGTCTTCAGCTCTTATCAGAACTATTGCAGATACCCAAATTCTTAAGACCTGATGAATAAGTAGATGTCACATAGAGCTTTTAACCCCAGTACATCCCTAACCAAAGACAAAGATCATGTATGTGCATTCCATTGCTGAGTAGAAACCACATGGGCTGCAGGATTACCTTACAAAAAAAGGTCCATTATATGCAACTATTTTTTTTTTTAATTATCATTTTAGGGACAATAGTGTACAAACTTACTCTGGGACTCAGAACTGAGCAGCTCAGAACAAGTCAAGTCATTCCTGTATAAAAAGATAAATAAATTTAATGATAAACTCCTACATGGAAATTTTCAGGTTTTAATTTTTTTCTAATTTTTAACACAAATCCAAGAGTCTAGTTAAGTATCACAGATACTGGATGAAATTCTTGATTTAGCATTATAAAGACAAAACGGTTCTGCAAGAAAAGTATAATTTGAGGATGTGTTAGGTTAGGGTAGCATCATTACTGGATTGAGCTGCCCTGCTGGGGTATTCATGGGGTAGATGACAGGAGTCTATTCCTCTCCATATTTAAGAATCTTGTGTATAGTCTGTATATTAATGGAATCAACACTTAATGACTCTTATCTGGAAGTTCACAAGTTATGGGAAGACGACATTCAGACTGGTCTTTTCACTTAATTTCTTAAGCCAAGCACATTTGGTTTGCAAATAAGGTAATACTGAGAGTATATTAAGCCTCATTTGGGTAATTTATCCTGATCTAACAATACAACTATTTAAACAATATAGTCTGTTCTTACAGCAGCTAGAATATAGCACCCGGGAGCTTTGGTTTTTCAAGAGCATGCTATATGTTTGTATATGCCTGCCCTGTTGTCATCTCCATCCTAATATGTCCAAAATCAAGCTCCTCACTCTTACTACAAAAACAGCTTTCAATTTTCTTCTCTCTCCTTGGCACCCCCATTTTCTCAATTAGCCTCAAACACCTCGAAGCCATCAGTGACTCATCCTTTTTGTTTGACAGCTATGATCAGGTCCTGGTGACTTGCTTACACTTTCAGTGATATTTTAGCATCATCCACAGATAATCGTTTCATTTCTCAATTCAGATATGTTTGTGGGTCAGTAATCTCTCTCCTGTAGAACCTGTATTTGGGGGCAGAGATTTTGCCATTTGTATTAAAAGCAACACAAAATTTAACAAGTTATGTAGAATAAGTTCCTACGAAACAGTATTTTGATCCCACAACACAGGGTACCCTATACTCTAAAAGTAGACTTCAATTTCACATGCTCTCCACTGCAATCTGTTTCAAACTATTATCCTCCTATATTCCTGATTTTTAACATACTAATGTCTTGCTGCTTTGCCCCATTCTCTGTTCAAACAAGACTGAATATTAAGATCCTACAAATCAAAGCAGAGTAAGAAAATGAAATTTAAAAAATATGTCAAGAGAGTCTCTATCTCTCCACATCCTCGCCAGCATTTGTTGTTTTGGGATTTGACTGTAAACATTGTACTGTAAATGCGTTGTAGTTTTCCCCCAATAAAAAAAAAAAAAAAGAAAATAAGGATAATAGTCCTGACATTTACATCCAATTTCCATCTTCAGGACAAGAATGTGCTAACATACTATAAAAACAGATTTATCTGGCATCTTCTCAGGATTCTCTCTGCTTATTAATACTTTTGAAATCACTAAGACAAAAAAGTTGATATACAAAGCTGAAGCCCAGCAAGAATCATTAAGGATTAAATTATTATCACAAAAAAAATATGTCAAGGACTATATTTTCTGTAAGTATCAAAGTCTTCTGAGTTGTCCTACAACAAATTCGATTTGCAAGGAAATATTCTCAGATCACCTGTGTGCTTCTTGCTATAATTAGCACCATAGGTATTCTTAGAGATAGTGGACATTAACAGTGAAGAATAAATGATCATAAAACCAAAGTAACTTACACGTTGGCAAATACAAGCTACTTGAGAGACAAGCCTACAGATGGAAAACGAGAAAAGAATATCGGGACGAAAATGTAGAATAACCTGAAGACTATTTTAGAGTGAAATTTGTGTTGTAGGCAAGCGTAAGCTATTCAAAATCTTGAACATGAAAACGCAAAGACAGATCTCTCTAGTGATAGCCTGCTGCATTCCAGAAAGGGTGGAGGGGGGTTTCAAAACTATATACCATCATTAGATTTCTCTTAAAGGAGATATCTAAAATATGGCAGAATAATCTATAAACCTAGTTGTGGGGAAATGGAGTCTATCATATTTTCTGTATTTTTATACAACTAGTATTTTACAATTAATAAAACATTTAAAAATTAAGAAATTACCTATTTTTCCATTTGGTAGATATTTGAGTGTCTTGGGCATGCCAGTGGGGATATGATCTTTGTTTTGTTTTACTAGTTAATGCATATAAGAGGGCTGGGAAGAGAAAAGTGACAATGACAATATTAGACTTTGTTGCTCCTTTGTGACAAAAGGATATTGGGGAAGGGGAGAGGCAGTGGTGGTAGTCAGCCTAGGCACAGGAGATAAAGGCTTGCATTGTCCGTAGTGGTTGACCACCACGCAGTCAGCATCTTGTGTGTGCCAGGCACTGCCGTAAGCAGTTCACATCCCTTAACTGCTTCCCTATACTCCTTCCTCTTCACTCCACCCCTATAGGGTAAGGATTATCTCTCTACAAGAGATTAAGACACTAGCCTGCATTCACACACAGCTGGTAGAGCTAGGTTTTGCACCCAGGCCTTGCAGATCATGCCCAGTAAAGTGCAATGCTATACTCCTCCCAAAATACAGCATTGAGATTAAAACATTCAGGCATGTTCAAATACAGTAGTATAATATCATCAACAACAATTGTTATGTGACTTTATAAATATTTTTACTTAGCACAAAAATATTTATAGTAAAGTTGTGCTGTCCAATATGGTATCTACTAGCCACATGTCTCTTTAGAGTAAAATTAATTAAAAGTAGAAAAAGTTAAATTATAGAGCACTTCCTCTAAACCACACTACTCAAGTTTCCAGCACTTAGCAACCACGTCTGGCTGGTGGCTACCATGCTGGACAGTGCAGATATAGAACATTTTCATTATCACAGAAAGTCGTAGTAGACGGAACAGATATAGAAAACTCCCGATATTGCAGCAAGTCCTATTACACTGTCCTCTTCTAGAGTCTAAGGCTTTTTTCAATCATGGTTACTCAGCTGAACCAAAGAATACAGAAATTCACCTGAATGACTATTTTCTCAAACATAGTACATGGTTATTACTATTTTAGATGCAAAGCATTCTTTAGGACATTGGAGCTTCCACCTCCCTAGGAACTCCTGTTCAAAAGAACTGATCCTAAACTCCTACAAAAATAGGAAGTTGATGACAGTGGTTTTCGGAGTGCAGATACTTGGAGTCGAGACTTGGCTGGGTCACCAGATCGTATACTTGAACAAGCCATACCTTAATTGGCCTCACTTTTCATTACGTAAAATGATACAATTTGGCCAGTTAATTTCTGAAATTTTATTCTGCTGAAGTATCTAAAAATCTGCCACCACAGAAACCACCCTTTTCACCTCCTCCCACTCCAAATTCACTGTTAGTATTTTTAAGAAAGATTAAACATTCACCACAATCTAGGAATAGGAATTTCTAGATATTCCCTCATGCTTTACCAGTCTTTAAGCTTCCTGAACTATTAAACCCTAGGTTTTCCTCAGTCCCGTTTATTTTCGCAAGCCTTCCCAATAATTCCACATGATTTGGCCCGCTGTCTTCAGGATTAAATAGTCCTCTTTAAGGCAATTCTGATACCTTGCCCTAAGCAAAGGGCCTCCTAAGGTTAGTGCTAAGTCTACTGGGGTTTATTCTTGATACCTTTGTCCAATATATCAAAAAGCAAATTGTCAGAGCTGAGACTTTGCCTCTACACGCTGCAGATTCAAAATAGAAAATGAAAAAAAAAAAAAAAAGAAGAAGAAGAAAAAAGAAAAGAGTGCCTATATAAGGTTTTAAAATAATGATTCTATAATTATTGGTAGATCTCAATGGATTTAGTACATCACTAATTATACTGCATTACTGTCAAATGAATTCTTTTAGCATGATTAATGTTATTATGCCAAATCCCAAATTAATTCACAATGAGTATCTTAAAGTCTCAGCAATGCTTTAAAAGGAGGGGAAAAAAAGATGACAAATTAAGCTGGGCCATTATAGTGAAATACAGGGAGGCTTGCTATCTAAGCACTTCAAATATATTGCTAGAATTAACCTATATATTTATGAAGCACCCTTCTGATCTTAGTGCAGTTTTACAGATTTCCCAGCTGGGAAAATAATGTGCTAAATGAATAGCTCAAATACCCAGTCTCTTGACCTTTTACCCTTGTCTGAACATTTCTATTGTTTGTGTGTCTTTTGTTGTAACCTGCCACAAGTCATCATTTTGGAAGTTTGTGGAACATAAATAAGGAATCCAAGAACAAAGAAAAAATACAATCTCTGTCAGTTAATTTTTATTTGTAATTACTATTTTTTTCTCATAAATCTAATCTTCTCCAGCTGTCCCACAATTTGATTATCTCTGGCCAGGTTCCCCATGAAGACCCTAAGGATCTACAACCCTGAGACACCCTCCCCCACCCCTTTTTCCCAGGGAGATGTAGGCGGAGTTAGAAGCAGCCAGCTCTAGTAATGGGTCGTCTTTTCTATTGTGAAATGCACAGCTCTGTATTTGAGAGTCAAGTTTCTAAATTGCCCGCCGCAGCCCTCCTTTCCCTTGATCAACCTCTGAGCTGACACATCTTCTACACATCTCTCCACCATCCACGAAGCATCGTAAGTTAGTGGCTAAGAGAGCAGATTTAAAGACAGACTCCTTGTTTGCATATCCCAGCTCTCCCAAGCTGTGTGACTGTTGACTGTTGACAAGATACTTGTTTGCATATCCCAGCTCTCCGAAGCTGTGTGACTGTTGACAAGATACTTCAAACTAGGTTTCAGTCTGTGCACTGAGAATAATAAATATATCCTATAAATACTTACGGCATAGGACTCTTGTGAGGATGAAGTGCCAGTGTGCTCAGCACAGTACCTGGGGAAGTGTTAGTGCTCTGTATACGTTAGCTATCATCATTATCTCTTCCCTACCAATGAAGAATACAGTCAGAGGAAAAATCTAACACTTCCAACATCACTGGCATCATCTTCCCTAATATACACTTCTATGTGCCAGAAACTGTGCTAAGCATTTCACAAACATTATCCCATCTAACCATGTTTATCTCCCTTTCACAAGCTTACATAAGATGGCCATAGCAGACCCAGGACTTGAACCAAGGTCGAACTCTAGAGCCTATGTTCTTAACACTTGACCCCAGAAGTGCTTTTACAAAACACTTTCTGATATGAGGAAAGTGGGGGGGGGGAGGGCTGGGGAGGGTCTGCATTTTACACACGAGGAAATGATACCTTAGCAAAACAAACTTGCCTTAGCCCAAAGGATCCTAGCATGCAAAACCGGAGACTCAATCGCATCTCCTGAGCCCAAAACAGTATCATCTGCTGAGATCTATGAGGAAAGCAGCAATATTGGGCAGGTAAGGTTGCATCAAATCTGAAATCCCCAAGTCAGCAAATGCATGGATCACTTAATCCCAGAATCAGGGCATCTGAAATGTATCAAGTCTTAGAACTGTTGCATCATCTAAGAATTGCTGCATTGGATCACTAATTGCAGAGATTATTCTAAACAAATAATTGTATTTTTCCTATTTTTACGTCTTGATCTAGGTACAGAGAGATGTCAGTAAGTCTCAACATGACAAAAAAAGCAAGGTTAGTGAACACAAACCTCAAACCGTAACAGCCCACTTCTAAATTCCTTTTTAAAATGTCTGCAGTACTGTTATCTTAGAACAGAGTGGTAGCTGTGTGAGGATGAATTGGGGTTCAGGAGTATCGTTGAAGTCAAGAGGACCAGGGTAGCTCTGGAGAAACATAATGAGGTCTAGGCTACATTATTTTGGAGGATCAAAGGGAACTGAGGGACTCCAGAGATTTGAAAGCGAGCCCCGGGGACTTCTGCACTGACTGAGTGCTGGGATAAGGAAGAGGGAGGAGAAAAGGTGGATCTGAGGGCAAGACAGGAGGCTCCTTGGTAAACACAGGGCACAAGCTCAGCAGGACCAGTGGTGAGCTGTGTTGATGCAAGGTCACAGGCATGCTTCATTTTTATCTAACCAAAGACAAAAATGTGCTCCAAAGTTTGGGGTAAGGCTGATCTATGAGAGGTTAGAAGAAAAGAGGGTAGTGTAATGCCTTATTTCAGAAACTCTAGCTTTAAGGAGAAGAGTGATACAGAGAAGTTCACTGCACTAGGGTACAATCAGCATTTTGTTCATTGGCTTTTCATTGGCTGTAGACTCAAAGTATATAGCACAGTGCTGGACACATGATTAGAGTGCAATAATGAATAAACTTAAAGTCACAAACTGCTATCAGTTTGGGCTATATTCATAAGTTACTTGGATTACTGTTTAAAAAATTCAGAATTAACTTTCAGCATATACTAATTGGGAGATTTTACCCAGGCACCTAATCTTACACCCTTTCTTTTAAAATGTAGGGAGATCTGGTAATGCTGGCAGCAGTTAACTGGAGTTGAGCAATAACAGCTCCCTGTAGAACCGGCAGGTGCCACCTTGACCTGTTTTTACCTGCTTGGGGTTTATAGGTGTCTGCACTAGTAAGCCTTGACCTAAAGGCACAGCCATAATAATGGGAATTATAGGCCAGCAGGAGGGGAAGTGATGCCACAGAAGGCTTAAGAGAACTAATTAGGAGTAAAAGGGACTTTGACTTGCCACTCAACTCACTTCACCTAAGCAGGGCTGGCTGTCTCACTCTGCTTCTTGTTGGGTTGCTCTATCAACACAGCACCCAGTTAGAAGATGACTGACAGGTGAGCACAAGACTAATCACTGATGAAGGCTGAGCCATGGGTGCAAGTTGGCTCTTTGGAAGAGGTTATGAGTGGTATAGCTGAAGAATGGAAACAGTTGTGGCATAACCAGAGCACAAGGTAGTGGATGGAAAATGGAACAGCAGTCAGGGAAAAGTTCTAGTCCAATGCAGCTACCAACAAGCACTCTGCCTAAGCAAGGCCATGTCACCCCTCCCCTGAGTTCTTTATCTGGAACATGAGAAGACTGGAGATTACTTTTACTTCTAGCTTTAGCCTAACTTCTACCACCTTAGGAAATTAACAGCTGAAGCTGGAATGTTTAAGAGACCTGGCAAATTGGAGATGACAGTGGAAAGGCTACCAGTTTTGACATAATATTTCAATTCGTTAATTCAAAGTTTTCTGATTTTAAATCTGTGATTATCCTCTCTGAGCTGGTTGTAACACTACCTTTCCATTGTATATTAAGGAAATATTTTTTTCCCACAAATTAGTGGGATTAACCAGATTTTTTTTTTTTTTTGGATGTTGACCCTAATTGGGGGTAGAGGTGGGACTGATTTTAAGAATTTCAGCACATTATTTGTATGTAAATGGTGCCTCTAATTAGCAAATTAAAAGTAGTCCCAGCAGGACCTCTTCATGGAAACACTTGGTTAACAGCTAGTTCACATTGTTAATGTTACTGAAAAGTAATACAGTTGCTTTTTATTTTCAAATAATCTTAAATTCAGTCTCTTCCTTTGTATGACTGGCATTCTCCCAACCTCTGTAAACAGATTTAACTCTTAACCCTTCTCACTACACACACACACCCCACCCCCCAGAAAGTTTAACAATCTCCTGCAATTTTTTTTTTAATTTACCTCAACCCAAAATTACTTCACAAAAATCCAGAAAAATAAACACTTTGGTGTCTACCAAAGTTATCACAAAATGAACATGTTAAAACCCACACATTTTGCTTTGTAGGAGAAGACCACAGACCTTCATTTAGCCATTTTGGATTTCTCCTTTATACGTGATTATATCAAGGCTGTTCAGAGTTCAGCAGCACCACGGGAAGCTGCAAATGAGCAGGAGGAATAGGAAGCTGCTAGAGACAGCACTTTGAAAAGTCTGATGAGAAGAAATTAAAGGCACCATGGCTAAGAGGGAGATAAAATAAAATTAGAACTCAGATAAGGAATTAGGAAAGCACAACATTCCAGTTCGTTTTAGAAAAGATATCTACATAACCCAATACCAAATCTTGGGAACTAATACCTTCATTCAAGGTTATGAACTTTGAGCCAAAAAGAAACAATGAAATTATGGCCAATTTCCTTACATCATCATTATCATAGTGGTAAGAGTTGACATTTATTAAGCTCTCTATGTGTTAAATGTCATGCTAAGTACTGTTTATCTCTTTCAATTTTCTTAATTAGTATGAGGTATATATTATCATTGCTATTTTATAGGGGAGTAAAATAAATCACAAAGAGGTTAAGTAACTTCCAGAAGTCACACAGTAAGGATGAAGGGTATTACATACCATAGCAGATTCAGTTCTCTTAGCCAAAACTCTGCTACAGTATTGCTTTAGAGAGAATTCAATTTTGAGTTCTAACAGTCCTTAAGTTTTATTCACTATTTTAACAGCTTTGAGATATTAACCTACCACAGCATACACCAGTTTTTAAGTACACAATTCAATGATTTGTAGTAAATCTACAGAATCATGCAACCATCACCGCAATCATGTTTTAAAATGCTTCCATCATCCCCCAAAGACTCCTGTTTATCTTCTGCAATCAATTCCTATTCTATCCTAGGAGATTCTTTATCTACTTTCTGTCTCTATAGATGTGCATTGTATATATATTTCAGATAAGTGAAAGCTTACACTATGAGGTCTTTTGATATCTGGCCGCCTTTGCTTAGCAATATGTTTTTGAGGTTCACCCAGGCCAAGTCATGGTTCAACCAGCATATATTAGTAGTTTGTTCTTTTTTATTGCTAAGTAATATTCCATTGTGTGGATATACCACATTGTTTAGCCATTCACCAGTTGGACATTTGGATCGTTTCCCTTTTTTACTACTAAGAATAATGCCGTTCTGAACATTTACTTCGAAGCCTTGTGTTGCATGTTTTCATTTCTCTTGCATAGCATCCTAGGTGTGGACTTGCAAGCTTGCAATGGTAATGCCATGTCTTTTTTAGAGAACTAACAAGCTGTTTCTTAAAGTAGCTGTACCACTTCACATTCCCACCAGCAATGCACAAAGGTTCCAGTTCCCCACATCCTCAACAATACTACTTGCTTTGTCTTTTTGCTTATAACCGCTCTAATGGGTATGAAGTAGATTGTGGTATTCCCTACAGACTAATGACATTGAGCATATTTTTAAGTGATTATTCAAATCTTTTTGATTGGATGGTCCATTACTGAGTTGTAAAGTGGTTTATTCTGATATAGGTCCTTTATCAAATAAGTGATTTAAAAATATTTTCCCCAGTCTGATTTGTCTTTTCATTTAGTTTTTTAGAAATGAAAATGTTTTAAGTTTAGTCAATTTATCCATTTTTTTCTTCTTCTATGAATCATGATTTTGGGGTCATATCTAAAACCTCTGTTTAACCCAAGGTCATGAATTTTCTTCTTCTAAAAGTCTCATACTTTTGGCTCTTACATTTAGGTTTGTAATCCATTTTGAATTAATTTTTGCATATGATATAGGGTAAGAGTCTAAAGTAATTTGTTCCCACTAATTGGCCAAAATTTATAATTTCATGCCCCTAAGACATTATGAAAAATTTCAAATACAGAAAAGCTGAAAAAATTATGCAGTGAACACCCATCTTGCAATTAACATTTGTCGTATTCACTTTATCACATACCTATCCATCTGTACAGCCAATTAGTTTATCTTATTTTTTAATGCATTTCAAAAGTAAGCTGAAGTATATAATATTAGAGTTCAATATTGTTTGATTATTTTTTAAGGTAAAATTTACATACAGTGCATTTCACTCACTAGAACATCAGACATCATGGGTGTCAGAGATTAAAAAGAATAGTTCTCCAATGTACCTGGAGGGAATAGGTAATAACCAATCCAGGCTTCCATTCTGCAAACACAGACCAGGACCTTCTCAGCTGCTCTTAGGAACACTTAAATACTGCAGGAAAAGCCCTGGATTAAAGCCTCACTGGTCAGGAGACATGAGATTATACAAATCTTGCTCTCCCACTGCCTTTCTGTAGAACTTTAAAAGAATCAGGTGTAGAAGAGAAGATTGGATGTCTCTAAGGTTCTTTGCAACTTTCTCCTTTCTCTTCTTTGCACCTATGACTGGAGTGGAAGAAAATACTATATATTGCCCTCCAAGTCACAAAAGAGGTTCTTTGGTTCTTTTTACTGTATCCTACTGCCTTTTGTGAATTTTTTTTTTAAGCTCAGACATAACAGACATCTCTGCTTGTACCTCTCATTACACGGAAGTGAACTGCTATTGACAAGCCTAGTTTTCATTAATTCTCCTTGTCTGCCAGAGTCAATCCACCTTCTTACAGCTTCCGAATGCTTTCTCCTTCTGAAGTGCTGCATCACTCCACTCAGGCCTTACCTGCAGCAGCTGCCTCTCTTCCTGACTCATGTGGACCTCCTTATCTCAGCCTCCTGCTTGATACACTAACATAAGGCTTCCTTTTCTGGCTTTATTTCTTGGTTTCAGAAATCCCATTCCTTTTCCTGGGATGATCTCTTGACAGACAGATCATTCACTTACCTACCTCCTCACCTACATGTGTACAGACCTAGGATCAACACAGTAGCATTGTCAAATGAAGGCTATTTGGTGAGCCTACCATGGTTAAACAAGTCACTTCATCTCACTTATCAGTTGGAGCTGATCCAAACTCATATACAGCACCAACAATGCTATGTGGCAACGCATACCTAAAGTCTACAAATGTTTTTCCCTTTGTGAAGGGCTTAAAAAGCCTCTTCATTAAACAAAATTTGGACATTTCAATCCAGTCTGAAATTGCTCCAATGGATGAGGTATAATTTTCTAGCAATTTAGGAGCATGGCCTTTGGTCTAGAACAGCCCTGTCTAATATGGTAGCCACAAGCTACAGATGACTATTGAGCAGGGGGTATGTGGCTTTGAAGAATTGAGAAATACTATAAGTGTAAAATACCTGCTGAATTTTAAAGATGTAGTACAAAAAAATGTAAAATATGTCAGGTTTTAGTATTGACTGCATGTTGAAATATTTTGGATACAGTAAGTAAAATGAAATTATTAAAAGTAGTTTCACTTGTGTCTGTACTTCTCAATGTGAATACTAGAAAATTTTAAATGACATATTTGACTTACATCACAATTGTATTGGACAGCATGGGGTCTATGGCATTTTAAAGAGTCTCTTTCAAAATAGTTTGTCCATACGATACAAGTTTATTCAAAATTTTCTAATGTAAGATGCTACTACTTAATAGCAAAAGCAGACAAATAAAAACTAGGTAACTGTTTGATATTAGGTAACATTTACGCTTGATCCCAAACCATGGGACTATTTCTATCTTTCCCAAATATGCATCAGAAATGGGCTGTTTCTAGAGTTTTCTTTCAAACACGTCAGCTCATTCTAGGTTTAGCATCCCCCAAGTTATTAAAAGTTTTAAACATTTATTTGTATATCTTAGTAAAAAGCTCCTTTTTTGATTTTACACAATTCTGTTTCCATTATAATTAGACAAACTAAATAATCCTGTCAATGTCATTTATTGGGAGGTCTGTTGGTTCAATTCTTCAGAATTCTAACTCTCTTAACACTGAATGTTACAGCTGTGAACAAAGCCGAATACATTTCTTCCAAGAGAGAAGAGGGTTTTATCCTAGAGATTCTTTTAATTATTAAGCAGTCCAACTTAATTCATCATTAGTGCCCATAATGAAACACAATAAGGCAATTTAGACGGAATGGAGCAGAGGTGCTATAAAATATGAAGTCATAACATTTATCACAGCTTGCTGAAGAGAAATTTATTCTGCTGGAAGTAATGGTTTTAGACATAAAATTTGAGCTGCTTAAGAACTTATGTTGGGCCTGTGGCAGAAACTTGTTAGTGTGCACAAAACCAAGTCCCTTTTCCCTTCGGGCACACAGACCACCGGCCTCTCTTGTGGTTGGTTGTAGCCACAAAACTGAGTTCTAGCCAGTGTAATGAAGCAGAAGTGATACATGCTATCTTGGGGTCCCCACATCAAATCTTCCCTCTCAACTCTTCATAGTCTCTTCTGCATCTGGTTGGCTGGTATGAAGACAACCCCCATGGAAGCCTGAGACTTGTGCATTGAAAAATGTAGGGTTAAAAAAAATGGAAGGAAATGAAGTGTCTGAATTCAAGTTTGTAAAACAGCTGTTAGACCAGGTGCACCCAAGTTAGATGAATAACAAACTTTTCTTATATTAAGCTGAAGAGATATTTGGCTGAGATATTGGTCTGTTACAACAGCTAGCATTATTTTAACATAGCTCCCCTTTTGTAAGCACAGATATTCATGGGTCCTCAAAAACTGCAAAGCATATTATATTTACTCTGTTTATCAGGACATGTCATCCAGTTATTCTTGTGTTTATCTTTAAATGAGTTTCCACTCAAGAGTTTCATCATTAGAGAGTTTAAGGTAAAAAGTGCTAGACATTAGCATTAAGGAGACTGGACCCGAGTGGGAAAACTGTAAAAGTTACTTGAAAGTCTTTGAGGAGATAATAGAAAGCCAAATCTAGTTTAATGTTTTCACCAGCACTCCCTCTCCTAAGTTTCTAGGCTTAGGTAGAACAATTTTTCAATTTAAAATTATGTTTAGTTTATCGAAAATGGAAACAATATGGTAGAGTAAAAAAAGGAAGAGTCAGACGGCCTGAGGTTCAAATCCTTTGCCAAAAATGAGAATAGAAAGATCCAGACTCACATGGTTGCTATGAGAAGAAAATGACAAAATACCTAGTATGTAGGAGCTTTTCAATAATCCCTAGCTAGAACAATTGAAAGCAGACAGCAGACAGGCTTTTTTACTTCTGTGACACAAATATTTCAGGAAAAGAGATATAGAAGTTTGACACCTTACTGTGGAGAATACATGCACATAGACATGCATATTAATTAGTCACTCAGCAAATATAGACATTTATGCTAACAAGCAATATATACATTATTAAAATCCTATGTCCTACAAAATCACACATTGAAAATAAGAGGTGACAGAACGAAAAAAAAAAAAAAAACAGGTGAGGGTAGACCACCCAAAATGGATGCACCTCATACCCAGAGCACAAAAATAATCTTAATTTTAAAAACTGGCACAGTTCAAAGAGAGGATGAATTCCTAGTAAATAAAACTATAACATATAAAATGACTTTAACTTACAAGCAACCAACAACAACAACAAAAAAAGGTAGAGATAACTTGTTGGAAGTAGGTTAAAGAAGAAAAGCTGAGTCTTGGAGACAAGGTAATGCAAAAAGATGGAAAAATCTATTAATGGTGCTTCCAAGATGTGCTTCCAATAGTGCTTCCTTGGCACACTGAGTCACATGGAAGAATGTAGGAAACGGGTCTCATGTACGTAACTATTCCTTCATAGCTTGCCGCATTCAGCTATATCAATGAACTTTTATATGTTAAACATTAATGTGCTGGAAAAATACATGACCTCCATATTTTACAGCCATCACTTTCTATTTAACCTGACATGGATGGGCTAATTTTGCATCGTGGAAACACATGTTATAGCAGAATATAGTAGGTGCTCAATAAATATTTGTTGACTGAATGGATGCATAAGTGTATAGAAGTTCAGTGAAAACAAAAACCGGCAAGTGACAGAGCATGAAATTTGAAGCATAAATCCTGACTTAGGCTCTACTCTACAACTTACTGGCTTTTAACCTCTCAGTGATTTGGTTTCCTCCTCCACAGAGAGGCCATCATCATGATAACTTGCTTCCCAGGGTTATCATGAAGAGTAAACAGAATATTTTTTTGAAAAATCCTCTGACATTTCTAATGCATTATACAAATGAGAGTTATCAATAGTATAAATAGCATCCTTTTCTGCTGAAGTCCTCAGCAAATGAACACTTCATGGAAAGAATAGGATTCAGTTAGGCTATGATGGGGACTTGAATATTGACAGTTAAAGGAGTTGGGAGGGTAGAAAGTATAGGTCAAGGCAATGAAGTTGGAAAAAGTAAATTTTACTCAAGTGATAGTCAACTAGATACATTAATGTTGGTGGTTTATGGAACTATTTAATAGAAAGGTAAGATGTGTACTAAGGGCCAGTACAGGACAATGCATTTCCTTTTTCACTTGTTTTCCCCTAGATCTTCTGTATGATGTGAATCGACTGTAAGTCAAAGATACACAGAACTGGCTACGTCAAGAATTATTAATTTCAGAGCTACAAAGCCTTTTGTAGATCACGTCAATTTACTCTCTATCCTTGACTTGCCCTCATTTCTGCTCCTCAAAAAAGCATTTCCAAACCAAGGCAGATAAGTTTTGTTCATTCTGTTGAACTCAGCCACGTGCAAGAATTAGTCTTATCAATGCAAAGATCCAAATTGTTAAGGTTCTTGCTTCATTGATTTTGGTTGACTGAAGCTGTGGGAGTATTAGCTTTCAATGTACAGAGCATATGCAACTGCAGTCTCTTCTAGGATAGATTTTACTGCTACATATTTTTAAGAAAATATGTGTTGGCGGGGGAAGTGACACCAAGACATATAGCTATTGTTTTTACACAGAGGTTATCTTTAACTTTAGGCAAGGTTTCAAAGAGAATTAAGGGAGAAAATGCCTTAAGTCAATCACTGACAATAAAAATTCAAGTATACCTCCAAGAGACCAGATACCTGGACAAGGATCAGTACTTTTTCTCCACTGTTCCCCATCCAGAGGCAGGGATGTGCTGTAATCCTGATAGAACTGACTGATAGAACCCGTGGTGCCAGGACTCACTCACAGTCCTGGGATAAGAGGAACACCACTCAAGTCCCGGGCTTCCTTGGGATGCTGGTAAAGGTGAAACCCCCTCTTCTCCAGGGACTCCCCTCAACTAAGTAGGTTTAAAATGATAGAGGGAACATTTCCTTGCACCTCTTGCCCCTAAGAGCCATACAGAAAAATATTTCCTTGTCAAATAATGTTGGGAAAAGTTGCTTACTGGATGCCTCTATTGGAGACACACACACTTCATGTGTATATTAAAGGTATATGATGGAGAGTAGCTGCTAAAAACAAATATTTGTCTTTACTCCAGACAGCATTGACCAGATTCTTGCCTGTTGAGCCTTGCTTTTCAAATACGATTTATTTACCCTTTCCCCAAAGCACTTTGGGGGAAAGAGTGTTCAAAGGTTCTGTTTATTCAAGAGACAAGCAAATTCCTTAAGCTGACTACATACGCCATCCCATATTCTTACTACTCACCTTCCTCCAGTCATACTAACCATGCTTCCACTCAGCTTCTCTGGCCCATTTTTCTAAGTCCAGGGGATGCTTTTGAGTTTTTTAGCTTAGCCACTCAGCATTTAACAGATACATCTATTACTAACCTTATTATAAAATTTGCATTTTCTTGGCTTTGTCCTGCATCCCTTTAGCTCTTCCCTCTTAGTTGTCTTACATCTCTTTCCTAGCCCAGTACTGATAAAAGTCTGGCCCTACACCAGTAGCATCAGCATTACCTGGGGAATTATCAGAAATGCGCAATTTCAGCTCTTATTTCAGACCTACTGCATCAGATCACTGGCATAAGGAATACAAATTTTGTTTTTAACAATCCATCTGTGTGATTCTGATGCTAACGTTTGAGAACTATGACTATAGCCCTTAAATATTCTGGCTGTTCAGGGACTTACCCAGGGCTCTTTTCTCCTTGCTTCAACTGCCATCAACATTACAGCCAGGCACGGTGGCTCATGCCTATTAACCCCAGCACTTTGGGAGACTGAGGAGGTAGGATCACTTGAGGCCAAGAGTTTGAGATCCTGTTACTACAAAAAAGGTTTAAAAATTAGCCAGGCATGGTAGTGCACATCTGTGACCCTAGCTAGTTGGGAGAGTTGAGCCAGGAGGATCTCTTGAGATCAGAAATTTGAGGTTGAAATGAGCTATGATCACACCATTGCACTCTAGCCAGACAAAAGAATGAGGCCCTATCTCTAAAAAACACAAAAAAACTTTTATATATGTATAAAAATTCTAGTGCCTAGCACAGTACCTATGGAGTGGTGGGTGCTGCATAAATATTGGCTGATTAAATGAACAAATAATCCAAATCTCCAGCCCAGGCCCCAATATTCCTACTGGATACCTACTTTGTCTTTTTCACTTCTCAAATTCACCTTCATTCTCTTCCTTCTCTTAACTCAATCCAACAATAATTAACACGGAATGTTATTTCTGTGCTCCTGGCTTCTTGTGAATTGTCTCATATGATTAGAATAGCTCTAAAGATAGGAATCTTGAAGATTAGAGAGTTAATCTTCCTAAGATCATAAAGCTAATAAAGGGCAGAATTCCAATTCACATTTAGGTATTTTTGATCCAACAATCTCAACTATAATGTGTTTAAGTGGTGCTCTGTGACTTGGGTCATTTGTGATACCATTTTTGCCTAAACCAAAAATCTGAAACATTTTGAATTTTCATCCTGCCTGTATCTGTTATATCCAGTGAATGCAAGCATGAGGATCTATCCACTCCTCTCTAAACCCACTGCCATCATTTTAGCCCAAAGCTCCAGTATCTCCATAGAACCTCACATACTCTCCCTACTAGATATTGTTACCTTCCTGTTGCCCAGCTACTAGCCACAGCAAGCTTTCTAAAATGCAAATGTGGCCAGAGACTCCCTCCTCCTTCCTACCCCTGCATAAAACTCATCAACACTTACCGCTGGGCCAAAAGGTCCAAATCCTTCCTCATGGTCTTCAAAGCCCTTTTTCTCCTGCTCCTTTCCACCAGTGACCATGTGTTCATCCATCTCTATCTATACCCTATGCCCAATTTTTTTCAGTTCTTTGAACACAGCAGGCCCCCACTGGCTTCCAGGACTTTGCATATTCTTATTACTGTCACTGTCTCTCCCTGGCTATTTTTATACTCAGGTGAGGAGTTACCTCCTCTGTGAGATTCTCCCTGCCTAGACTAGATCCTCATGCTTATGGGATGTTTCCACTTTCATTTTTTTACTCTAATTTTTTGTTGAGTAATGTGCATTTTCTGAGAGGAACTCAGACCTCACTTCTGTATCACAGGGCTTATCTTAATGCCTTGCACACAGCAGACTGGTTAAAGAGTTCACTGTCTTGTGTAGTTTAGACAAGG
This sequence comes from Lepilemur ruficaudatus, assembly GCA_963574885.1. NCBI lineage: Eukaryota > Metazoa > Chordata > Mammalia > Primates > Lepilemuridae > Lepilemur > Lepilemur ruficaudatus. The sequence continues at coordinate 61,120 of CAUYRT010010188.1, forward strand.
AAATCAACAATTAAAACACCAAGTCTTAAGTGCTTTGATAAGGGAAGTATGACTATGGTAAAAAGACAGGATTGCATTTGGCTGCAAGTAACAGAAATATCTGACTAAATAGTATAGATGTTAATCAAATTCATGTAAGTCTGATGAGAAACATCCTTGGCTAGTGCAGCTGCTTGGAGATGCAGTCAAAGACCCAGGCTCCATTTGCGCCTATGATTGACCATCCTCATTGTGTGTTGTTGTTTCTCATCCTTGCTGCACAGGCTTCAAACCTGGAGATGCAGCAGTCATCTTGAGTGAGGCAGCAAGTGAGAAGAAGAAAAGAAGAGCAATGGACAAAATACTTGCAAGCTCAAACCATCCTTTTAAAAAAAAATCAGAAAAGGAAAAGCTTGTCCAAAAGCCCCACTTAGTAATCTCCCCCAATGTTTCATTGGCCATAATCCCTAGAAAGGAATGAGTCAACTGGTCAATACTGAGTACCATCACCATTGTCACTGGAGCAGAAAGTTGAGCAGAGTAACAAAAGATGTGGTTAGATGCATAAAGCAAGCAGAAATATTTTCATCTTGTGCTAAAAGGATGCAGTTAGCCTTATGACAATGAGTAAAATGAGATAATTGGGTTTGATTTGTAAAAAACTCACTTTTACTACAACTGTCATCACATCTGAACCTACAAAATCAGGAACTGCACCCCCCCTCCCGCCCCATTACCACCACGAGGGTCCAGTGTAAGGGAGAGATGGTTATCTACTCTACCATCTGTGAAATGAATCACAGATTCACCTTCTCTAGAGGCATTAATTTTTTTTTACTGGAATAAAGAGAAAGACACTTTAATAAACTGAAGCCATAGAAGAATGAGCCAGGACTCTAAGTATAAAAAGCAACACAAAATGGACAAAGTATCAGCTATATGCCAGACATGCTCACATACTGTGGCAGCCATGAGGCTGTATCTCAGACTTCCAACTGCAGAGGCAGCTCTCTTTAAGGGCCCAGCTGCACTCTTCCTGTTCTCCTGCAGTGGAGGGCAGACTAACATCACTGTAGAGTCTGATTATCTTCTCTGGCTTCCTCCCCCATTTTTTTCATAGGCTTTTCCCCAAAAATGCCCTTGCATATTTAATCGCTCCATCTTGGTGTCTGCTTCTCAGAGTACTTAGGCTGACATAGATATTATATCACTTAAATCAAAATAATCTTATGAGGCCAATGGTATCTTTCCCATTTTGAGGGAAAGAGTTGGAAGTTAAAGAACGTGCTCAACTGTAGTCCCGTTTGGTTAGTGAGCGAGAATGAAAAATCTGACAATGTTTTTTTGGCATTTTTAAAATTAACATTTGATTTTCTTCGGGAACCAAGGCCAACTTTAAAATCAGACTTGAAATATGACCTAGTGGTGGCATTCCTTCAGCAATGTGATTCTTACTTTTAGGGTTCATATGACTTTTACCTAGATAGACTATAAGACATGACTTATCTCATTAAAACTCTGTTATAATGGTAAAGTGTGTGTTTTTTCTTAAAGTAATTAAGTTCAAAGCTTCTTTTAAAAATGTATGGTGAATACATTTCAGTCTCTTCATGTTACTGGACACAAAATATTAATATTTTTCTAAATATGCTACCTTTATTGGCCCTGATCAATATTTATCAGACATGATATATTTCACTTGAGTTATCAAGATCTTAAAGCTCTCCAGACCCCATGCTGGGTATTGGACAGGATCAGGAAGGCATGAGACAGCAGTCTTCTCAATGTGTTCTTTGCATAATTCCTTAAATACACATTTGAAGGACCATGTGCCCCCTTTCATATTAAGCTGACATCTGAAAACTTTTAGAATAAGTTTAAGTAGTTGAAAATATAAAATATTTATAATTATAAATATCAAAAAATGCAAATATATAGTGATTATGTTACAAATATAAAGGAAAACTTTAAAAATGTATTCTTTAAATACTAGAGAAATTTCATACTTATGTGTTTCAGTTTCAAATACATGGACAAGCTCTTATCTAATAGTTGAAAAGTTTACATTGTTACTTTTGGTTACCACCAAGCTTTGGTGACTACTTACTTACATTTTTATTTTTAAAATCCCCATACGATTTGGGTACAGTGGTATATACATGTAGTCCCAGATATTCAGGAGGCTGAGGCAAGAGGACCACTTGAGCCCTGGAGCCTGACGCCCGCTTGGGCAAGACAGTGAGACTTCATCTCATCAATAAATAAAATACCCATAGGTTTGGGTTGTTCTATAATTCTCCTTTCAGATAGGGCCCCATGATAATACCCTCTTTTTCCCTCTCCTTTCTATTTTCTTTGAAAAAAATTTTAATTGGTTTGCATCCACCTGTAATATGCCTGGGCACATTTAACTGTCCCATCATGTGTCAGCAACCTCAGTTCCCAGGTTCCGAGGAAAGGACATGGTCTTTGAAGTTGTCGTGTAGCTGATCACTTCAATAACATTTAGATCCTTTTCTTTCCTTTTTCATGTCATCCGCCATCAACTCAGTTTACACCAAGAGCTGTAAACCTAAGCAGAGTACTTAACAGCATATTTAAAATTCCTACTAGTGGAAGGAAGACACCAAAAGGTGAGACTTGAGCATGTTTTAGTCTTGGTTGGGTTATGTGAAACCTACCATACTGTCTTCCAATAGTGGATCAGGGAACCTTGCTTTCCAAATTATGTAAATGAATTATAGTTATTAAAAAACCCAAGAGTTATTCTTTCATATTCCTGTTACAATCACCCAACTTTTCCCTATAATTTCATCATAACATCACTTTCATGCTGTCACTGCTCAAACTAAGTGTGCTACTTTGCTCAAATTAGACATGCTTAGCAACATTTTTAGGAACTAAAATTGTGCTTAAATGCATTTACATCAGCCCTCTCATCCCATCTTTAGAGAAACAGGAAAACAACTCTATTGTGCCAGTTTTCAAAAAACATTTTTTAAAGCAAGCTTTGGCAAATTAGATAATTATTAAGCAAAACAATACGGTGCCCAACATGATGCATTAACAGTTTCTAATGTTATTGAACCAAACGACAAGAGAGGCACTTTGTTCTTACTTACTTGGCAGACAATTATTCTTTGCTCCAGCAATGCTTCATGTGCATACTTCCAAGGAAGACTCATGAATGCAAAGGTTCATTAAGGGAATGAGAGAATCGATTGTAAAATGGAAAAGGCCGGGTAAGGTCATATTTCAAAGAGATGAATATGGTACACTCCATTATGTTGTAATCAGCCTCTCTCTTTCATTCCACAAACTCTAATAGTTTATCCTAATTTTTTAAAAAAGGAAAAACAATTCCTGCAGCCTTCTGAACACCTTCATCCTAAAGCTAGAGAAGGAGTCACACATGCTGCAGGCATTTTCCATTTACCACAGTCCTTGGAGTCCACTGATGTTACTAACCATTTTTCTCCTTAATAAGAAAAACATTCAAATGCTACTATTATTGCTGCCCTGGCAAACCACACTTAATAGATGGGACTTGCCCTGTACATGACACTTACAACATCAATCAAGACTGAATTTTATTTCAATTTATTATGGTTGCTGTCCAAATGAAAAAATGCTTATATCGTAAAAATGTCTTGCAATATAAATGTGCCAATGATGTAATCACAGATTTCAGGCAAAAAAAAAAAATCCCTATTTGGGTTAAACATTTGCCTATCCTTTCTCCTAAATTTTTCATTGAAGTTAAACATAACAAAATAATGGGACCATTAAGAGGTGATGTTGGTACAAAGCAGAAGTCACATGTTAAATATTTTATACCTTTATGAGAGAGCTTTATTATATTTTCCTTAAGAAGGGAGTTGATATTTCCAAATGATCTGGGATAAATGACTTTAATTTCACTTTCATTGAAGGCTCATCTGCAATTTTTTTCCCCCTCGAAACAACCATTCATCAGGGGAGCAACACTACCCAGCTTATTAGTCTGGAATTTATCCTTGGCCACAGCTGTTGGCCGACAGAAGCTCCTCCGGGTCCTACCCAGTTCCCACTAGGCTTTTGTCCTCAGTGAGGGAGAAAGACAAATGTCAAGAGATGCTTTTCATCAGCGGCAAAGGAAATCATATAATGCTCAGCCTCTCACATGAGTGATAGGTGACTGAACCTTTCTACAGACAGCCTAGTAGATTTCTCCAGAAGCTAGAAGTTCTGGGAAATAGTCAAGTATCTGCTCCAGGGTGCCAAATCTGCTCCTCCAGTGGTTCTCAAGCCTGTGAACATGCCTCAGACTTCGCCCAGAAGTCTTGTCACTCTCTCCATTACAGAAGGTAAGGCCAGCTCCAGGCATGTGTGACCTATGCAGTCAAATAGGGCCCATGCTTCAAAGGGCCCCATGCGTGGTTTAATGTTCTGCTATTGTCTTGAAATTTTTAATGATTTTTGAAAGAGAGGGTATACATTTTGATTTTGCAATGGGACTCAAAAATTAAGTTGCTGGTGCTGACAGAAGATCCAGGGCAGGATCTAAGAACTGCATTTCTAACAAGATCCCAGGTCATCCTACTTGCTGCTGGTCTGGGGACAACACTGGAAACTATGTGCCAAACACTAGAAAACTGAATACTCGATTTTCCAAGCCACTGTCAAGCAAGAGGCGATCATGAAACAATTTTGGCCAATGAGTTGTAAGCAGGTTACCGGGATAGGCCCTCTCTTCCACAGTGAAAATACAACCCTTCTGAAAAGTAGATTCTCTACACTTTCTGTCTGGAGTTTGAAGTGAGGCCTGGCAGTAAAGCAGCCATATTGCAACAATGAGTACAAAAGTCAAATGTTAAAAAGATTAGAGCAAAATGCTAAATGCTGCTACCATAGTAGGTCTTTCTGGGACTAATGTGTCCACTTTTAGGAGAAGGAGAAATTTCTAGAAAATAGAGATGATCAGAATAAGAAATCTATGTTCTACAACTGGTATATAAAAAAGAAAAGTAGAAGAAAAGCAGTCGCCCAAAATCCTTACCAAAATACTGCTATGTGGGCATTGTGCCTTCCAATATTTATTGTATAGTTATTTTTTAGACATTGCTGTAACCATATCATGTAATTACATATAAAATTTTGTGTCTTGATGTTATCATAGTAACACATAACTAAAGCCATTGTCTAGTTATAACGATCGTTTCAATGGTAATAATCCTCTGAAATTATTCCTGCTTTCACGTGATCTCACTGCTGGAAACTAGCCTGTGAGTGGGGTCCAAGAGGGAGCAAGGCCCCAATGCAGCGATGGAACAGAGTTACAGAAATGTCTAAGGGGGCCAGTTAGCCAACCAACACAGTGGGGACTAAAACTCTGGTCTTGACTCCTCTATCCCAAAGTGAAAAGGAACCTACTTTCAAGATCATAGAATGCCAAATAAACCATGAGGTCTAAAGTCTTTATTTCCTCCATTTGTCCAATGAAGAAAGTTGGACTAATTTTCTTAAGGTCCGTTATATTTTCTCCTACTTCTAAGAGATGCCTGTAGGAAAATACAAAGGCTCCATAATAAATAGGTTTTGGATGGCTGAATTCAGCACATTTCTTTTTGGTCATTTACGATGCAAATTAGCAACGTAAAGGTTCTTAGACACTCTGCAGTTAAGTTTTGTTTAAACCAGAATTTGCCAAACTTATGACAAAACAACACTTTCTTCAAGAAAAAATATTCACAGCTCTCACAACATTGTGTCCTATGGAAAATATTGTGATATTCTCTGAACAAAAATCCCTCTGGTTCTAAGATTTTTATTGAGTATAAAAGCAATGGAAGACCCAGTAAAAGAATGATAACCACATAAAGTTATTATTGTATCAAGTATTAATCTTCTACTCAATATTTGAACTAAATGTTTATAGTTTTTTTATAGTTTTATATCTTTTATATACTTTTATAGTTTACAGTTATGGCGTTTGCAGCAAGGAATAAACTTGGTCACTTCCAAGTGATGAAATTTTTAATAAAATAGAGGGAGGATATTTAAATCCAAGATCAATTTCCTCTTTTAAAAAAGCATAATTCAGACAGAATACATTTCTTTTGAAAGAGTCACAGTCAAGAACCACACATGCTGTCCAAAATTAATAGCCCTAACTTGAGTTGCAGAAATCACCCCTGAGCGTTTCACTCCATACATTTATTTTACTATTAGGTTTTTCAGCAAAGTTCATTTTGGTCACATTTAATTGAGCTAAACAGCTATGCCTAAGGTTAGAAATTATGAAATGATAGATACAGACAACTACCCAAGATGGCAATGCCCTGCTTTATGAAGGAGGAAAGACAGGACACGATGCCGGCTTTACGCCTTTATTTAATTAGCAGCAGTCTAATTTAGACATAAGTGTCAGAGACAGACTTCTGTGATGCCAAATCAGACAGCCTCTGACTTCCAGTTGTTTTCTGTGAGCTAGACTTACTGATAATGGCTTCCCATTCAGACAAATCAAAACGTATTATTTTCCTGAAAGCCTGACCCCCAGTTGGATGTGAAGGGTTAACTTCTGGGCAAGCTCAATGTATGCATTACTTTTCTAGTTCAGTTACCATAACAGCTTAAGTCTTGGCATGAATCATATCTAAAATAGGTTTATTTTTCCACTGTAGGAGTATATACTACCCCATTTCAAGTTCAGCCATTCGAACAAGACCATCTAGACTATTCGAATACGCTTTGGAGAAATACTGGAAAGAGGAATAGGAAAGATATGTGTCATGTTCTTGACAGTTGTTTTTTAAATTATAGTAAAATATACAAAATTTACTTCTTAACCAATACCAAGTGTATAGATCAGTAGTATTAAGCACACTCACAACGCCATGCAATCACCATTGTCTAACTAAAACTCCACTCATCAAATAACTCCTAAACTTTATGATCCCAAACTGAAACTCTGTATCCATTAAATAATTACTCTTCTTTCTCCCATTCTTCCAGCATGCGGTAACCATGCTTCAAATTTATCTCTTCAAACTTGACAATTCTAGGTACTTCATAAGCAGAATCATGCAGTATTTTTCCTTTTGTGTCTGACTTGTTTCACTTAGAATGATGTCATCAAGGCTCACCTGTGTTGTAGCATGTATCAGAATTTCATTCGCATTTAAGGCTAAATGATATTCCATTATATGTATATACCACATTTTGTCCATCCATCCATCCATCTGTGGACATCTGTTTCTACCTTTTGGCTATTGTGAATGACGCTGCTATGGAATATATAAATATCTGTTTGAATCCCCACTTTCAATTCTTTTGGATATGTACCTAGTGGTGGAATTGCTCAATTATATGTTAGTTCTGTTTAATTTTTTCATGAACTGCCCTGTTTTCCACCACAGATATACCATTTTATATTCCCACCAGCAATGCACAAGGATTCAAATTTTTCCACATCCTCACAAACACTTATTTTCTGTTTATTTGGTTAAAAACCATCCTTAAAGGGTTCACAGTATCTTTTTTAAAATGCTCAATTGTAGGGAGCAAATTGGATAAAGATAGTATATAGAAAGAAAAAGTAACTTTTGAATTAATTCCCGAGTACATTTTAAACAATACTTAGATAAATAAACCTTTATTCTAGAGCAGTGGTTATCAAAGTATGCTCTGCAGACCCAAATTCTAGGGCTCCACCCCAGACCTACTAAAGCAAAAACTCTAGGGGTAGAATCTATGAATCTATTTTAACCTGACCTGCAGGTGATTCTGATGAACAAAATGTTTGTGAACCATTAATCCAGAACTCAAGATTAATAAAAGCAATCCCAAATTTAACTGGGAGCTGCCTGTAATCTATTTAGTAAATAGAGTGACCAAATCTATTTTTATCCCACCTACTTGATGAATTAGGTCTATGATATTAGGCAATCCACAAAATTCTGAGCTTCAGTTTCTTCATTTGAATAAATGGAGATAATACTCACCATTTAAAAGGTTGATTACATCAAATAGTTCTTAGGAACACACTAAACATATCACTTGCTAATCAATAGCCTTACTTTTTAAATGTCATAAAGCATATTAAATCCTGTATGATTCATTTTTATCCTATATAACTTAGTAAAGCAAGTGGATAAATTCAGTATATCCCTCTGGCTAAAGCAAAGAGTCTCTCCACATAAGTTCTTCAACTCAATGTAAATGCCATTTCTTTTGAGAAATCTCACCTGACTCTCCTTTTATCCCATATACTTAACTCAAACCTCTACTATAGCATGTACCATATTTTGCCATATTGGATACTGGTCTCCATGAAGGTGAGTACTATTATCTTCCTTATTTTTGTTTGACACCTAACACATAGTGGCCATATGGTAATTACTCTACAATATGCTAAATACTTGAATCCTTTTTATTGGCATACTTTTATCATCACTAGCCAAAAGTCAACTAAGTCACAGAACTTTCTGAATAATTACCATCAAAAAGGACACTAAAACTATGATTGTTCTTGAGCTTTTGTAGACACTTAGAACTACAAGTGTTAAGTACCCAAAACTACAGTAAAGTACACTGAAGATACAGTTATTCTTGAGCTTTTGCAGTCACTGGCTTGTTTGGAAAGGAAATGAAAGTGTTATAAACATCCTTGGGAAAAATGCACATGACTACATGCATAAAGTCAATTGTACACTTGTAGGCATTTTTATTGCACTAGGGTATGCTCTTTGAGGTGAAGAACCATATCTTATTCCTCTTACATTCCATAGTGCCTTGCAGACAGTAGGTGGTGGTCAAAAAATTAAAGCTATCAATAATGTCTTCAACATTCAAATGAATATTAAATAATCCATTTTAAGTTTTCCTTTTATTCTTCTATTTTGAGATTTTTGTTTACTTAAACAAAGCCATGTAACCAAACACAAAAAGATACTTCTTAACATGTCTTCCAGGGACTACCTCAATGTTTACCAAGATCAAGACATCGGATTGGTAACACCATCTCCCAACATGGTTCAGATATAAATTACGTTCTATTGATGAGAAACATTTGTGAAATTGCCAATATGCAGGTGTCCCATCATTACTGGAGCTCATTCAAAGGATCCTTTGGGCAGATATGAAAGACTTTAGCCCCTGATAACTAAGCGTCACCCTGGTGTTATACATGTCTGGCACAAAAGACACATAGAATTCTCTTGAATTAATTATGCCAAGTGTGGTCACTCTGAAGACTTGGAGAAAAACAATTGCGGAGAGGTCACTTATAATATCATATCCCATTGACAGCCCAATGGCAGGCAGGTTAAGGCGACTATTATCACTTCAGAACTCTAACATCTATCCCTATATTATCTTAGATCATTAACTGAATTTAACATGTTTTGAGCGTGCTTCTTTTATATTTAATGGCACACATTATACATACATGCATGTAGGAAAAAAAATATATACAGAGGTAAGGACTGCCCCTTACACCAAGATAAATACTCTCGGGAAATACTCTTCAGAAGTCTTTGGCAAAAATCTTAATTCCAGAGCTCTTGAGTTCCAGGAGCAACTCAAGTAACTGACTTCTGTGAGACGAAAATGAATGTTTTGGTCATTCTTCCTAAAAAATTTAGATAAATTCACACAAACTACATATCTTGCCTACTGATTGAGGTTGCAAAATTTAATTCAGATTAAGTTGAAAATGTGAGAACATATTTATTTTGTCTTAATTAATATGGCCTCTCTCTTAGGTCCTCTCCATTTTGTTGGTATAAGGAAACAACTGAGCAGTTTATACCATCAATTACAGTCCCTAATGATAGATTTAGCTCTCTTGGATAAAAATGTATCATCTCTGAAACAGCTCTCAGCCTCCTACCTCCCAAGAGCATTCTCTCCCTAAAAGTGTGTCAGGTCCAGCATGGAGGGAAGGTCACCCACATCCCTTTTTTTCTCTAAGATGACACTCAAGTGAATTGGAGAAAGGGCTTTCTACCTAACTCTGGATGAGTTGGGCTCCTTGGGGACAAAGTCCTCCTGTATCTGGCTACTCCTGGCCCTATAACATTTGCCTGCTGAATATGCAGGGATGACTTAACCCACCATCCGTCTTCCCCATAAGTTGTTTCCCTTTGACGGGTCTCACTGGGCCACCGTCGGGCCTGGGCTCACCGTTCACAGCAGCCCTCTGCTCTCACATGCCAGGGACCCCCCCCTGGCAAACTCTCAGCCATGCTCTCTCACTGACTTCTATATATGCGGCTCCAGAAGCAAGTGTGATTCAATAAAGTTGAACCTTAGAGGTATGCCCCAGGATATAGAGCAGCCTGAGAGATGGCTGTGTCCAAGTCCTTTATAGATAAACAAAGTAGACGCTCCACCCTTCAATTCTTTCTGAACTTGCCTACTCAAGAGGGTTTAACCACTTTATTCCCCTAGATCGCCCCATTTTTCATAGGCCATAAAATGGTTAGTCTTTTCTCTAGCATCCCCTTCATCTGTCCATGTTTGTCTGACTCCTCCCACCATCACTGCCAATATTTTATTTAGCCACAGAAAGAAATTCTGATAAAAGTCAAATGTACATGAAGCATTAACTATGTACTTACAGGGATGGGGGTGGGTAAGCAACAGGTAACATTTACTGGATGTTTACTATGTGCTGAGAAACACATATAAAGCACTTAAAATAGTATCTCATAGTATGCCTAAGTTAAAGGGAGCTGTTATTCTTCACATTTGGGAGATGGAAAAACTGAAGCACAAGGACATTAAGTAACTTGCCTACAGCCACTCAGCTAGTAAGTGGAACAGAGAGGCTCCCAGTGTAGACAGGCAGGGCTCTAGAGCCCATGCTGGTAACTGGGTACCAGTTGAAGCTGACTGACTCATAGCTTAGCATGGAGGATGACCTAAATGAAAGATAGAAACATATACAGATAGTGACTTCAAAGGCAAATCATGACAACTCAAAAACTAAAATTTACAGTCCTTACTAGGATTACTTTTTATATTCAGGAATTCATTTGCTTGAAGTCAAATTTTATGGGCTGCATTGATCACAACTTTCCAGACTGATTTAAATGCACTGGGCTTTTCCACATTCATGTTAATCTTGGTGCTCCTTTATTCACAAATGTACCATGGTTTATCAGGCTGCTAATGCATGTCTATTCAGTAATATCCCTTATCATCCCAATATTACAGATGACAAAATGGAGCCTTAAAGAAAGCAATTTGTCCAAGGTCACACATCTGATGAGAAAACTCAAACTCAAACCAAACCTATCTGATTCCAGACCCCTGCTCACAGGTCACACGATATTGGCGAGTCATTTAGGAAGCACGTACCCAGACAACTGTCCAGGAAGAAACAGAACAGAGACCCCTCTAATTCAAGAATTGTCTTAAGACCAGATATTCCCTAGATCTTTCCATTTTTTTGTTCAGCCAAGTTTCCCTACATCCAATGGGGATCCGTACTTAAAGGTTATAGTCAACTGGAAGCATGACAGTCACATTTCTCCGTGGTGCTGCCAAAGAAATAAGTACAAATTCACATTCTCAGAAAGCCTGAGATATGGTCAATGTGAAAGCAGGTCTCAAGTTTCCTGGAAGCCCCCTCCAACAGTAACAAAGGCAAGTCTTAGGAAATTTAACACCAGCCACAGTCAGGGACTCTACAAGTTAGAAATATATACAGATCGAAGCTCAGCAACTGGGAAGAAAGAAGAGGCACCTCAGTTCTCATTGAACCGCTGTAGGCAGCACTAGCACGGCGGCGGTTAGACTAGTGTTTTCAGAGGTTAGGAACCCAATGAAGACCTCTAGGAACAAAAGGAGCACATTCACGCTAAGTCAAATAGTAAACCATAGTCACACCTAGATTACTCTAATTCTTCACTGTTTTTATCTGGTAATGAAGAGTGGTTATAAATAATTACTTCATGTCCTTCGGATCACATTATAAAAATGAATATGCCATATAACGTTCATCATTAAGGTTTTCTTTCATAGCAACCCAAGAAACTCGAGTTTTTTTTTTCTTAAAGACAACTTTATTGAAGTATAATTTACATACCATGCAATTACTCCATTTCAAGTGTACAATTAAATGATTATTAGTAAATTTAGCAAGTTGCAGAGCTATTCACATCATGCCTACTCGCAAGCCTGAAGGTAACTTTGAACGGTCTGCCAAAATTCTCAACAGCTCTTTTTATAGTATGAAATTTTTATTTCTAGAGCCCTTTCATATCTTGGACCACATTTAAAAATACAAACAAAAATGCAGATAAACTCTAAAAATTAGAATTTGTGCCCTTACTGCAGATACCTTTTAATGTGTGTACATGCACACAATTTAGGAGATGACTAAATGTATTTGGAATTAAAAGAGGGAAGGGAGAAAGACCCTATTCAAATAATAGAAATTAAAAATATTTTTAAGCAAATGTTAACCAAAATTCAGAAAGTCTTATACTGTATAACTTCATCAATGTGAAAATTTCTTTGGAAATAGTAAAATTATGGTGTGCTCCTGCTATTTTCTTAGCCAATTTTCTTCCCTTTAACAAATATAAGGTAATAAAAAATGTAAACACTGCAGTAACTGGAGGTTACAAAAACACGAGTTTTCCAGAAGTCAAGATTTTCTCTCCTGCTTTGGCTCACTGATGAAAAACCCAGATTTAAAGTCATGAGGTTGACTTATTAGTGAAAATACCTGCCCCACTTAGTCGAGGAAAGGAAACTACCAAAAGAAGTGATAATTATGGTGTGTGGTGCTAGCGCTCCCATCATCAGTGAAAGCAAAGGAAGTCAAAACAAAGGAAAAGAGGCAGTTTTGGGGATTTTGATGAATCCCTCCCATCGGCTAGGTTGGATTGTGTGCAGTGAGCCCTCGCAGAGGACAGCTCATTGCTATTCCTTCCTACCCTCAGTAGGTCGTCATGTCTTCTATTTACAAAACTCTCTATAATTCTATTATCCATTTAGAGAAGGAAATACACAATATTATCAAGAAAGAGGAAATTAGTCTGACAGTTGCTGTTTTCCAGGTGAGTAAGATCCAGGGACTGTGAGCTATAAAGTGAGGTGAACTTACTAAAAATGCAGGAAGTTGACACAGGCCTGGGGCAAAGTCTCCCTACACACTCCTGCTACTGGAACCCCGTGGAGAGGATTGAACTACATAGTCCAAGACAAGAACACGGGCACCTCTCACTTCTTTCCACAATCCTTCTCTCATTTGTACCCACAATATGCAAAACATACCAGACAGATTTATACCCATCAATTGGTAGCTCTTATATTTCCATCATTACAAACATTAAGCTAACATTAAAGATAATCACAATTCCCAAAACAATTTTATAGAGGTAAATTTAATTATTCTCATTTTACAGATTTTTTTTTTTTAAAAGCATGAGTGTTAAGTATCACATTACTAGCATTTAAACCCAATTTTGGCTGATTACAGGGCCTTAGCTTTTAGCCACTATGCATGGTTGCTAAGAATACAAGGTATAACTGGCTGAGTTCAAATCCCAGCTCCGCCATTAATACCTATGTAATTTACTTAATCTTTGGGCCTCAATTCTCCTAGAGCTGTTGTGAGTTTAATATGAAAAAAATTGCTTAGCACATACCAAGAATTATACAAAGGTTTTCTATTATCATTATCCTTGTTATATTAATAGTTACCAAGTTTTTTTTAAAAAAATTTGATATCCTATCTAGACCAGCTCATCTTTCAGGTTTCGGGATGTGTAGAAAGGGTTGTATATCTGGCTATTCCAGTATTTCCATGCAGCAAGGATGGGGTTTTTAATCCCCCAAAATAAAGACCCACAGTAGTTTAATCACTGACCAAGAGTCATGTAATCATAAGAGCATCCAACCTGTATGTTATGGGCATTCAAATGATGATGATGGACCAGCTAGTCACAGAGCACACATGGGCCAAGACCCAGAAGAAAACCACTGGATGTAGCTGTCCAAATCCCACTGCACTGCCTCTCCCTCAAGGCTGTCAGCTTCCTCTTCTTGCATGCCAAGAGTGCTAACACCACAGTAAACCTCTGCTGGCAAAACTTAAATCTGACAGCGCTGCAAATCAATGGTACCTTCCCCCCAAGTGGCCAGCAGCAGAGGTATATTAGTAGGTAAAGAGTGAAAGTAAAAAGATAATTTATGCCTTAAGTGGTCGAAACATACAGCCAACAATACTGAGCATTATTTCCAGCAGCAGCAGTTCTGCAAGTTGTTAGAATACTAACATAGAATACTAGAATACTAGAACTTGGCCTACAGATATTCTTTCACTATAGTAAGCGAAAACTCCATTGTTCAATTGCTATTTCTCTAAGTTTTTACTAGCTGTTGGATACATATTAGATATAAGCATAACCATAATATTCTCTCATCATAAAACAGTGCTAAGCTTTAAAGGTACATTCAATACTGTAACTCTTAAGGAGCAAAAAAACTTAGAGAAGACTCAACATGCACATTCATGAAGCATTGCTCAGAGTTAATATACTATGAGACATGCTATAACAAATTGGCCTCAGCCAAAATTTACCTTTGAATATATTACAGACATAAATCTTTCATTGAGATGATAGCTTGTAAAAAATTATTTTCCATTGTATTCAAAGTATCCTTTTGTCTCTTTCCCCCATGAAAGTTTTTTCCATATATCATCTTTTCTCATGCACACTAGTTAACAGAAGTAATGTGACTTCAAATCCTTTGCAATCCCATTATGCACAGACTATTTTGTAATTGATGGTCCTTACTTATGAAACCTGAATCTTCCGGCATATAGAATACACCAATTTTCATGCCTCCATAGCATTAATTCCAAAAAGCAGGAATGGGTAGAGAAGTAGAAGTCTATGGTTCTTATCTGATAAATACTTTTCAAACTATGAATCCCATATTTTATGTAAAATATGAATCTCAAATATGAATCTATAACTATGAAATCAGCCAGTTTGTATGCAAAACTCCCAAAGGTAGAAAGAACATTTAAAAACAATTCAAAACCTTTTGTAGGCACATAGCCTATTCACTATGGACACTAAAAGCTTAATATAGGAAATCAGCCTAAAACTAACACACAGAAATTCTCTTTATGTTACTACCTTTACAGGCATCATTAGCCGCTCTAAATGGAGCAAGCTGCCAAGAGTAGCAAGTTTCATCTAGAGATACTTCCCGCAGGGAGGTCGGGGCATTATGTGACCTCCACTCTCCTTCCCAGCCCTCTTTTCAGTTAAGGATTAGATGAGCCCAGCTCAACTGAATAACCATCCATGGGGTGCATGACACTCTGGGAATACGCCAAGGAGACAAGTGAATCAGAATCTTCACCAAAGGATGTGCAGTCTATTTAGAGTCCAGATCTATCCAAGCTACAAATGAACAATTAGGCCAGGTATATTTCAATGCCAAAATTTGCCTCATAGACAAGAAGTGCCAGAGGCTAAGAGAGGATTTTCCAGCCTTAGCCACAGATAGCAGGGAAGACTTTACAGAGACCATGAGGCATAAGCTGACATAAACAAAAGGAATTATTTGACATATAGAAGTCAGAAGCCCCCTAACATGTAGGCTCAGGTCCACATCAGCAAATGGAAGTAAAATTATAAAGGCAAGATTTACCCTTGAAAATCCCAAGTCACCCTATAAAGTACAGTATAGCACAGAGTAATAGGTGGTATATAAGGCACAGAAATATAGAGCACTGTTTTATAGCATTACCTCATATGCATGTAGTTCAAGTTGCTTAATGCACTTATGATCCAACTTCATTGTAAAGAATTTCAGATAGGTGATTTTATTTGAAGCACCACCTGGCTTCCTAAATGTCCAGTAGAGCATTCTATGGCATTGCAGACCCTGCTTCAAAGGGGATTTTTATTCATGTTCCAAGGTCTCCAATCTATATCTTAATTTCACGTCTAACCCAATTCTGACTCTAGCTTGTGAATCCTAACACTGGATCATGCTACCCAAAATTAGGATCTTGAGTTTTTTTCTAGCTCATTCTTAATCAAAATTTAGGTTCATTTTGGTGTCAGTGATTTAGAGTTACACCACAGTCACGCTAGACGGCCCTCATTCTAGAATACAATCCTGTGAACACGTATTTAAAACAATTTGACTTAGAGTTTACAGCTTTCCATGAGGATTCTCCATTTGAAATTTAGAACCACAGGTTCTCAAGTTTTGCAGCAACATTAAAGCACATTTGGTCCAACCATAATTGATGCTCAAATCCCCACTTAAATATACTCATCAAATGGTCTCACCATCTCCATTTGAGCATTTCCACTGACTAACAGGAAACCACCAAATTCCCAAAGGCATCCCCTTTCAGCCCCTCAGCAGTTCCTTCCTTACAAATCTCTCCCTAACATTACAATGCAATCTCTCTCTCATACTTGATCCTACTTGAACCCTTTGAGGCCAACAATCGTACTCCTCTTTTTAAAGAATCAGGATGACTGCACAATCTGTTTGCCCAGTGCAATCCTTGGATAGGCTGGTTGTCCCAATCCAATCATTAATATCACCCTCTTTTATACACAAATTTTCCCCGACTTGGTAAATAAAATTACACAGTAATCCTAATATGACAGATCTTGGTGAGCTGGTAGACAACCTGACTGAGTCTTCTCCTAGCTAAAACTGTTAAGGTCCTTCAAGTATTCTTCACCTGGCATAATTTAAGTTCTATCACCATCCTGCTTTTCCTCTTCTGAATATACAGTAGTTGGTATTTGTGAGGTTTGGGGAAATGATAAGATCCCACATCCCCTATACTCTAAGAATGTTGCTTTGCATTTGACAGGCATGTCACATCCTGTATTCTGGCTATATTTTCCTTCTTGTGAGTAATAGGCTTCTATTTCTGACTACTTTTCTGGTGCCCATTTGTATCTTACCTGCTTTTCAAAATGAGGTTCCTACAAAGCTCTGCTTAACCTGTTGAGGACAAAGACATTAAATAGTACCCAATGGTATGTAACCATTTGATAACTGTTAAAATGTTAATAATTATGAAGAAGTTTCATGAAGGAAACCTAGAAATAAAAAACAAAGAACACACAATAGACTAAGAAACAGAATGCCATTGGTAATGAATTTTAAGGAAACAGCACTAAAACAGAAAAAATCAAGCCAAATTCTGCCATCACTATGACACTGCTATTTTATCCTTAGAAACCATCCATGGAAAACAATGTGCTACATAACTTTGAAAAGTTTGGGGGCATTCTTCTAAAAGTTGTGCCCTCACTATTTTTCCCCTGTCCCATCTATGGCTTTAAAAATGAATTCATGTACTTTCCCTCAAAACAGTCCTTCATAAAATGCACAATGAGTAGATCTTCTAATGCATTTATATTTCCGTCTAATAGATAATATGGCATTGTCTTTCCAACTTCCTTTGCTGAAGAATCAACAGTCTCAGACACATTTTTCTTTCAGTAGACCCCATATGTAGTATTCACAGGACACTGGCATTCACATTTAATAGAGTCTGTGGGCATAAAGCACTTTTATGGACACCTGCTAGAGAGCTTTATTTTCCTTAAAAGCTTTATTAGAGCTGTTACATTTTTCTGCAGTGCTTTATGTGACTTGTTGTAAATGATTATTGTATTGCATTAAATATAACAAAATCATAGGTGTCAGGCAACCAAGTATGCGACCTGATGTTTGTTACCTGTTTAGATGGGAGAAGCAAATCTAACAATATATAAAACTACCTGCTTTTTGCTGTTAAGAATAAAAATTAACCACATAAGTTCTAAAATGAGAAATTTGATATGATACATAGATATAAATGAAGTGTTAAAATACTAGCAACTTACATAAAAATCATTGATTTTTCTCCCACTGATTACTATTTCAGTGATCAGAGTGTATTAGGTACTTGTTTGCTTGCAATGTGTTTTATTAATGCTCTGTATCTGACACCCAATTTGGAAATCAATGCTTATTTCATCATTTTTCTCTGAGGGGTTCTATTATTTACAATTGATTTAACAGGAATGAAAGGCTTACCATTAACAAGACTCAGCTGCTGACACTTCGCAGATGAATTATTGAACTTCAAAAAGTGAATTAACTTAACCATCGCCAAGACTGATGGTTTGATGATTTTTTGTGCCAAGTCTAATATATTTATAATTAGAATGTCAAAACAATAGTGTTCCCGCTTTGCTCTCTTTCTTCATTCCTTCAGTTTATAGTATTTAAAAGTTTGTTAGCTTCGTAGACCAACACTCCTTGGAGCGTAAAAGTGTTCCTTTAGTGGCATAAAGAAAACATACATGCACATTTTGGCTGTCGAAAGTCTGGCTTCTAACATGTCCAAGTAAATGTGAATCTTTCACCCCTGAATATCAAAGGACTGCAGGCATATAAAAGGATTTAATTAGAGGTCAATATGATTCTAAAATGCAACTTGCTTTTGGAAAAATATCAGTTAACATGACTTCAGTTAGAACTTTAAAATCCAGATTTAATTGACTGGCTTAAACAAAGGGGACTCTAAAAACCTAAGTTTTGTTTTAAATCTGGAGCTAGATTCCAGGGCTGGTTAATTTAGTGGCTCGACAATGCCATGAGGACTCGGATTCTTACACTCCCTGCTCTACATCTCCAGCTTTACCTCTTTGGTGCCGCGTGAAGTTCGAGACACCATGTCCTGAGTCAACATCATCTATCAGAAAATTACCTGTCTTTATGTTTTTGTAATAAATATAGAAACTTTTCCCCCACACACCCCATTACCCAAGGAGACTCTCTCTTAGGTCTAACTGGTCAGAAGTCTGTCACACATGCATTCCCCAACCAAACACTGGTCAGGAGAATGGAGCATCCAGAGTACATCTATGGACGAGGGTGGAGTTGCTGAACCAGTGGGCATTCTGCCAACAGAGGACATGGAAAATGTCAGTTGACTGTGTAACCAGTGAGGCCTTCTATACAGACTTGAAGGCATTGGGGCAGTGGAACTATGGAACACGTAAGCAATTCTGTTGCTTACATGGAACATGTGAGCAATTCTGTTTTTCTTTAATAAATATACCACAAACTATTAAATTTGGCTTAAAGCTGAGCCAAGAAGAGACGATATTGAAATTGAAATGGATGCGGTTATGTTTCCATAGGTTACAATAAAATTAAATAGTCATCTCTCAGTTCATTGGGGATTTGTTCCAGGACCTTCTGCTAACACTCAAGTCCCTGATATAAAATGGTGTGGTATTTATATATACCCTTCGCACATCTACCCCTGTACTTGGTCTCTAGATTACTTATAATACCTAATACAATGTAAATATCATGTAAATAGTTGTTTTACTATGTTGTTTAGGGAATAAAGGAAAAGGTCTCATAAATAAAAGCAAGAACAAAGACCCATATGATTCTCTCAATAGATGCAGAAAAAGCATTTGACAAAGTCCAACA